>JAPYYT010000377.1:0-104966 GCA_030522565.1 Ceratosolen corneri
TATATATCATATATATATATATATATATATATATATATATATATATATATATATATATATATAGATATATAGTTTTAACCAATAAATTTCATCCTTAATTTTAATATAAACGTAATTATACGAATAGTAGTCCCATAAAAGGTTTTATTAAAAATATCAGATATTTAACATTCATTCTATTTCTATTCTGATTGCGTATTTGTATTTCAAATGTTTATAAAATTTATCAATAATTATAATTCCTAATAATTATTATAAATAATAATGATGGTAAATGTACTTCCGATATAATATTTTTATAATTTAATAAACGGCTAGGTTAAATGAAAAATTTAATATAACTCATTTTAAAATTTAATAGTTCCAAACGGTTTCCATAAGAAATTTTATTGTTTTTTTTTTCCTACAACGGAGATTCGATTATAATATAAATAAATCTATATATACAGTATATAAAATTTAACGGATTAAATTGTTAACAAATGATTATAGTATTATTTGAATAGTTAATTGAAGATTATTGTGTAAAAGTAAAGTTTAACAATTTTTTAATAATAATGACATTTATTAAGAATAGTAGCACTTTAAGCTATTTTTCGAATATATTTGTATTTTTTAGAAATAATTTTACTTACACAGAGCTGACTTACTAGTTATTATTCTTTTTTAAGAATTAAGTGATGGAAAATAATTGAATGAAAATATATGACATTTGTCCTAATTCAATTTGAAAATAAATTCGATGTTTATCATGCGTATCATAAAAGTCTAAAGCATTTATGTTTTGTTTTTTATTAGCATTTATATAGTAAATTTTCCATTGTTCGTTGTATGCAGTCACGTAACTTCTTAACATTTACGTGACATTAATAATAAATAAATCGCCTAGTATCTTTTATTATATTTAAAAAATATATATTAATATATTATTAATCTCTAATATACAAAACATTTGATTTTTGTTCCTTTCAACATTAAAGTTATATGTTACTCATATAAATATCATATAATTTAGTATACGTTGAATAATTATCACGAAGCCATTAATAAAAAAGACATTTAATTTGAATTCCAGTGAAGAAACTTGTTTGATAGACATATATGCGAACAAGCACATTATTTCAATTGAAATACTTATGTGCGTGCGTATATGCATACATAAAATAACATTTGTAAAGATTTACGTACCCAATTCTTTAAGAGGTACTATACAGAACATTATGATGTCCTTCGATATATTTCGATAATTCATCGATTTAGAATTAATAACAATACTCCAAATCATTATATCGCATAGACTTTATCATTTTATTTTTCATTGGCAATAATAAATGAAATGCAAATTTGTTCGTAAGTAACTTACTCACGCTACAATGCAGCCTTAATACATACTGTTCCTAATAAATTCTCTCGATCGTTTGAATATGATTGAGAGTCGACTACTTGGTTACGCACACATACCAACAAAGTCAAAAAAAATAATGCTCTTCTCAGTCATTGCATTAATATTAAAAATCTAAATATGCACGCAAAATTTTCCTTTCTTTTATATTCGAAGGTGCATTCTATAATGTTGGCAGCAACAGCCGTAAGATTATTAATTATTTGGCTCCTCTTGCAGTATAATTTTAATCAAAATAATTATTTTAATTGTTCGGGTAATTATGTAAATTATAAAATTAAAACTTTACTTTAGAAAAGAAATACATTATCCAACAGATTCCAATCCAAATTTGAGTTGTTGATGTAGGTGCTCAAACAGATTTTAATGACTTATAATTTCTTAGAGAAAATGTAAGAATTCAATTTAAACATTAGCCACTTTTCACCATTTCAATCATTGACTTGTATATCTCGCAAATAATTTTCACTTTTTATTAAAAGTAGTTTTTGGTTAATTTTCTGCCGTTTTTCATATTTCTTTCCCCATTACCTTATATATTTCAATAATGTTTATCAATAAACACACACACACACACACACACATATATATATATATATATATATATATATGTATATATTATTGCTATTATTTATTTTTTTTATTCGATTAAATGGGGAAACGTATGTGATTATTTATAAACATTTATTAAATATTTCATAACGTTTGAAGAGAAAAGCCTGTGTTATTGTTATTATGTTCTTCTAAGCCTGTGTTATTTACTGCGTCGTTTCCTCCTTTTAGATGCTCTTCGCGCAGAGAAGAACTGATAATTTTATTTTGGAAAAGAGCCTTAAACAAGAAGTCCAATGAACGCAAATATGTATTTGCATAATAACTAGTAAACCCGAAGTTTGTTATTGAAAAAGCGCGAAGGTAGAGAGTAGAGTGGATAAGGTGGCGAGTGTTAATAAGTGAATAAGCAATGAAACCTAATTGCCGAAGCAACGATTCTTTTCTACGTCTTTCATTAACTTCTCTCTCCTCTTATTTTATAAATCGGATAAACTTTTCTTTCTTTATTTACGAATAATGTTGAAAGGCACTGCATTAAGCCTTTGTCTACTTGATGTATATAATACATAGATTGACAAGTACAATAACATTTTCGATTCTCTTAAGTTAAGAGCACACTTCATTACATTTAATAAGTAATAAAGTACATTGGAGTGCTTTGTCATTACATTTGTTTCTAAAATACTTAATTTATTTCTCACCTTTGATGTGATCTTCGTACGCAGTGATAGTGGGATACCAATCTGCGCCTGTGTAATTGATTTCAGGTAATTCACCACCATAGTTTTTAGGCAGGTGGGAAGGGGCCAAATGTTTGTGCAACGACGACATCTTTGAGCCGTGGAAGAACATACGCTTCTTTAGTTTCTCTCGTACAAAAGGTTTGAACATTTGCCAAACCATATTGAAAAGGAACGGTTCCTTTACAATGTGAACCTAAGATGAAAATATGTTACTATAATTCGTAATATTAACTTGGACACCTTTTTTCATATATATATATATATATAATTAATATAATTAAAAGATAGATGCCTCTTTCAGACGAAGTGGCATTGCATCTTGAATGAAGCTAAGAAGTCTCATACTGAAAGACGGAGTTAAGCCCAAAACTTGTTTCATAGAGAGACCATCAAAGTCCATAATAACAACCACTCCGTGAACCTGAAAATATTTACAAGTCGATTTGTAATTGAAAAGGTAGAAAATGATTTTGAAATATTAAAAATGCTACAAATGCCGTAGAATCAATAGCAAATCATCATATATTATTGAGCTTTATGGAAAACGAAAAATTTTCAATTTAAGATGAATTATATAATTGCTCGTTAACAAGATCATCCTTTACATTGTATAACTCTGATAAAATTATTAAAAATTCATAATACACCATTTATAATCTCGAAAGATAAAAGTATTATATAAGTTTCTCATTCTATTTAAATGATTTAATCTAAATTAAAAGAAGTTAAAAGCGATTTAACGATAAGCCGTGAATTTGATTGATTACAAATTATCTCTCGATTAATCACTCTGAAAATTCATTTTCATTGTCTCTTATCAACCGTACAGATGTAAAGAAATGATAAGATGAAGTACAAGTGATTGCGTCATTTCTTCTGTTTATTAATTGTTTCGAACCTAAGAAACTAATTGATAATTATTATGACCATTTTTCATTTTGCAGCTTAGAATCGAGTGGCATGTGTATACATTTGGTCGTTTAAATTTCACATTCCAATGAAATAAGGAATGGAAAAAATTTTAAATAATATTATATTAACAATAATAATTGTAACGAACGTGTATTGGCAAATATAGAATACAATTTGTTTTCTATTTACTGGAGTTTGACAACAACAAAAAGAGTATTAATCAAATTGTATTTAAAATAAGCTAATTGAATACCATGTCAATACTTTTAATATTTAAAATTTAAAATAAAAAATTGTTGTATGAATATAATAAGCTCGTTAAGAGATACTATCGATACTTGATTCTAAAGAAATTTAAGACAACAATTGTCAAATCATTTTATTTACACTTTCACGAATAATCCGCAATCAAATAATATATCGATATAGTAATACAAATATTTCTTGCGAAAATCTATGTATGCGTTATAATTTATGTCGCTTTAATATTCTATAGCTTATTAAAATCTCTCTACAAGTGAGATTATTTTACAACAATTTCTCGCCTTTACATAATATAGAAAGTAATGCAAAATAGAATCAGATTTATGCAACCACTACTAAATGCAAACTAAAATGTCGATTGAATTTACGTAATGTTCCAAGCTACAGCCGCACTCATATATCTGCACATAAAATAAACAAATACAATTCTCTATCCGTGCATGTAAAGTTTATAATTAGATCAGTCCTTTTGCCATTACATTTCAGCCGACTAACAAATAGCCGACTAAATATCAAAAATGTACTCAATAATTTTTTAAAGATAAAATACGAAACAATGCAAAGAAACACAAATGTCTTTTATTTTGTTTATTATTATTTTTTTTTAATAAATTCAATAGCGTAAGCCTAAGTAGCGCACCTGCGTTTCAGGTTCTAAGATTGCAGCTTCATGTATCAGGTAGAAGATACGAAACATCTGATCGGCACTAACGCGCGATGGATCCCATGATTTCCCAGAATTTACCAGAAGCACACGTCGTCTCTTGTGATCACGATTTTTCATAACATTAACAACATTGTTTTCAAGGAAGGCAGCCTTCTCGTCGTTTGGCATCAAGTTGTCCAAAAGGGAAGCATTCTTTTGCTTAAAATCGGCAACTCGCCTCATCAGATCATGCGCACTCTCTGCGTAGTATTTACATGGCCTTAAGAAGATGATAAGGAACTCATCATCGGTTCTATAGTATAGTGTTTTATCATCTGTAATAAATATGTTCCACTTTTATGAATTATTAATTGAATTATTTCAAGAGCATTAGCTATTTTAAGATATATTATATTTATAATTATTATACTGTTGGGCTGTGCATTAAGCCATATGCATTAAAAACAAGCAACTGTTTCCATTGAAATGCCCTTATATAATAAGATTTTTTTTTACTTTATAACTATGCTAAATAATCATGAAATTCATAAGCAATGTTCACTATATGATTCCACTCTCGAGCGCATTAAAAAATATTTACATAAAAAAAAAAGGAAAAGAAAGAAAGAAACAACAATAGAAATAAATTCAGCTGTATTGTAACAATATTATATTTGATATTCAGAATTTTTTGCATTTTACAATAAAGGTTTGTCTGACTATTAAACTTTCACTACTGCACGCTTATTTTAATGCAATTTAAAAAGTTCGCATTAATTGAAATTAAATTAACATGATTTTAGTATTTTAGAGAGTAAAATTAAAGATTTTTATAAATAAGAGAATTCACACTAGACTAAATAAACATTCATAATATAGACAATCATTTAAAGTTTAATCGTTGCACCATTTAAAGACCCGTTTAGTAAGGCTATATAAAATACTTTTCGTAATATAATATTAAATAAAACAAAATTAGCTGAAGGAAAATGAACTAACAAATCACGTTTATTAATGTCACATAAACAATTAATATAACATAATATACATCACGTTTTTATAAGTTATAATTGTCTTAAATTTTAATGGTCGTCCAATTAAAATCTTATCTTATCTTATTTTACAATATTTCAATAATTAATTCTCTTATATAAAAGACATTTCATGAAAAACCATGAATCATTTTTTCTAAGATATATTCATATTTAATAAATTAATAAACAAGAACCATAATTTCATTAAAAATTGGCATCATTTTCGATTGAAATTTCAACATTTTTCATTCTTCAACTTAGACATTTGGTTATTGATCCTCCACTATATACTCATGTGTAAAGATAATTTATCGTCTTATAAATGTAATTTACAGATTGAATTGGTATGAAAATTTTGCACTTAAATTAACAGATAAAAAACTTTTAAGGAATGAAAAACTTTCAGAAAATTCAAAAGAGTTTTTATGCAATAAACTATTGTATACTAAAATTGCATTAAATTTCGGCTTGAAAATTTATGAATTAATGAAGTTTTAAAAGAGATATATAAAAAAAAATGTATAAAACTTTTAAAATATCGGAACTGAAAAATGTTTTAGAAATATCATAATTTAAACTTAATTTTATAAAAAAATTTTCTCTTTTTATTCTCATTCGTTAATTTCATAATAATCAAAAAGTTTGTCGAAAATTATAAAAATAACGAAATTAGAAAATATCATTAATTTTATTACATATATAATACATACTACTATTAATATATTGAAATGCAGAAAAATTTAATAAAACTTTAATGTTTGAAATTAAAATCAATTTTAAGAAATTAATCAAGTCTATGAAATTATAAATATTCTTATAATTTATATAAATATCATGTAATTTATCATGTAACATTAAAATATTTTATTAAATAATTGTTGAAATGAAATTTATAAATATTATTTTAAAACAAGTACTTCCTATTACATAAGTTGATAATTTGGAATTGTTTGTTAAAAAATAAAATCTCAAAACAATTTATTACATTATCGAGTTCAAAGTTATAATTTAGAAGATAATTTAATAGTTATTGAATTAAAAATATCCGTTTGATATTTAAACTTTATCAAGAGTTATGGAAATCATATCCAAACAGATTATTAAATGCACGCAAATCATTAGATTTACTCTTATTTCATGAAACTAATCATAATTTGTTCGTTTCTCCAATTTTCTTGTTTCTCCTTATTATTTGAATAATATTGCATGTTATAGCATTATTTTGCATAATTTTTAATTTTTTTTTAAACCTATTAATTGTTAATAACCTTCTGTATTAAAAATACTATTAGAAATGTTGGTGTACGAACAGATAAGTATTTAAACATTTATATATAATATTTATTACAAATACAAATATAAACAACAATGTAGTTAATAATAATAATAATAAGAATAAGAATAAGAACAATGAGACAAATATTAGTATTAGTCGTAGAAAGAGTTAGTAACTGTGCAAACTAAGCTATTAAACACACTTTGATCTAAATTTTCATAACCGTGCACAAATCTATAATCTAAATATATAATTTATTATATATAATAAATATATAATAAGTGAATGTAACGTAAAGATTGAATATATAATTAAAAATTATACAAGTAAAATAAGAGAAAAGATAGTTGACCTCAAAAATTCTTTTCTTAAGAACAAAAAATTATAATACAATGATGATTATTGAGATGATTCTTTAATAATTCACTAATAATAAGTAACAAATGAATTATTAATAACGATTAATTAATTAAGTATTAATTATTAAGATAATTGAGTAATCAAACTTTGTAGTGAATTAAACTACGATACACGCAATATTTAATAAACTATTGCTAAGAAATAATACTAAATTAATTAAAACTCTCGTGTAAGAGGATATTTACAATTTAAACTTTTATTAATAAAAAATGTGGAACTGCGGATCTATTTATACTTGCCAGATTTGAATAGATTTTTTATAATAGGCTATATTAACTTATAGTTATAATAAATAATAAACTAGTTTATTGATAAAAAAAAATTAATAATGACATTACGAAACAAACATGAAAGTGTCTCACAGATTGTAAGAGAAAAGTTTCAATTTAAATAATTATAATATTATCTATTGAATAGCTAGAACAATCATTAAAAATGTTAAATATGATTGATTGCTTAATATTTCAAGATCTCGAACTGAGTCTATTGCGAAATCAAATTTGGAAAACAATTATTTTGTCCTTACTTTTTATATCTTAATACTTCAATTACGATTATATCTCTAAAAAAAAAATATATATTTTAAATCGAGGAGAACTTTATAACAAAAGAAAAAATTATCTACGCTATACCGCGTAATTGTTTGCACAGATTTATATAGCGAAAAATAAATTTCATTGCTTATTCTACAATAAAACTAGAATATATTTAGTGAGTAAATATTGCCTGTTATTGTCCTTAATAATAAAAGAATCAAATATTCATCGAATTATAATTTGTAATAATTATAAAATTTTAATTAAATAAAATATATACGAATGAAATACAGATGAAGAAATATATGAAATTGGAACACGAGTATCATAAGTTAGTAACATTTATATAATTTTATGTTTACTTAACTACATAATTTTTTTCTTTTTTTTATTATCTCCAAATTTTATTTACACCACATATGAATGAAAGTAATATATTTTTAAGCAATATATAAACTATATAGTACAATTATTAATGATTTATTTTAATATCTCTTTTATATTAATTAAAAATTAATCAATGATTAGAATTTCGTTAAATTATAAGAATTGCTGTCTAAACTACATCCCAAGCATGCAATTTAAAAATCTAGAAATATTAAAATTTTTCAAATATTTTACTATAAGAATCAATGCCGAAATTAATGAACGTTTAATTAATGAAAATTGATAAAACAATGTTTGGCGATTGAAATTCAATTTTGTAAACAATTAAGCCTCATATTTTGAAAATAAATGACATAAAATTGAATTTACCTACTTTTTATAGATTGTATTTCTTCAAACTTACTAATATCAATCACTTTTAAAGAATGAAAGTTAAAAAATGTATTTGATTTACAAAAATCATTATAATCTTGCAATCATATACATTGTATGTATAAAAATATAATTTCAATATTCTTCATTTGAAAAAGAGGTAAGCTTATAAATAAAATTTCAAATGTCAAAATCCTTAAATATTACCACAATGCAATTGCGCGAATAATATATAAGTAAAAATGTAACAATACAGACATCAATATTAACAATTTGTATGTAATATTTGTAGCGTTAAAGAAATTATAATATTACCAGGCTTCAATTAAATTTTTAAGCCATAAAGTTTAAAAGATTTAATATCTATTGAATCTTATCGGCGCATTATCGTAATAATAACATGCCAAATAATAATATGGTAAAAGCTAATATCTTTCATTATATTAATTTCCAAATCAGCAATATTCCATTGAACATATCGACATGTAGGAAGTACTACACGTCTCGTAAAAATATTATTCGTCATTCTGCTGCAAAAATGTATAAAATACAATAAAATCTAATGTGAGTGAATCACTATCAGCAAAATTTTTATACAGAAAATTATGTACAAGCACACACAAAAATACTAGCACAAACGTTTGACATAAAAGTGTGTGTGAGCTGACCCCGATAACGAACTCCCGAAAGATTCATACTTTATCGGCTCTGACCCTACGCTCTCAGAGTCTACTCATATATTCATACACGGCAATCTCAAATTCTGATTACGAAATATTTCAGATGATTATGTAGTGGTCGAATGTAGCGATTGATCTAAAATAGCAAATTTATAATTTCGCTCAATAGAAGCAAATAAATCAGAATGAAAAATCTCCACCACCAAGATTTTCAATTCTCACCGCTTAATCAATTTAAAATGCCAGATGACTACGACTAACGTTATTATATTTATACTGAAACTTGTAAAAGAAAGAAATTTTAAAACCCATAGAAGAGCAACAGTACACATATACGTCCAATTTATAGTTAATATTATTAATTGATAAACATAAACATCTCTTATATTTCACTTTGTAATTATATGCACACGTACAAAATGCATAATTTATATAAATATTTAACACATAAAATATATAAAGTTATGAATAATAAATTTCACTTCCAAGTAAATTTTAGATTTACTGTTATCACAATTAGATCGATAAAAAACATTCTTCGACATTCTGATAAGTGCTAAAAATCTAAAATACGTAAGATCTAGAAATTAAATTTTAAATTACACAAGATCTTATATTTAGAATATGTCATTCGTACATATTTAAATAATTTTAATGAACTGCATAAGATTCCATTATACGTGTTAAATTGAAAAATTAAATAAAAAAATTTGGCATTACATAATACATTGAAATTTTTAACATAAACATACTTGCACGTGAATAAATAAAAAATTGCAATCATATATATATTTATATATATATTATCAGTCATTACATAAAATGCTTTAAAATAAAACTATTTTAAACAAAGGTTGAACGTTTATCAATATATTTATTTAATTGTATGTATAAATCTTTTGAAAAAAGTACAACTTAAATTTTTTAAATAATTCGAAAAACTTCAGTTGGTAATAAATTTATGTTAGATGTATAACGCTCAATTAAATAAATAAATATCATATTTTTTTAAAACAAATCTTTTTTCAGCTCATTATTTTATATGCATATGTAAATAAGCGTATATATTTAAAAAATACATTAAAAGAGAAACATTTTGCAAATAAAAACATCATTTTTATAAAAAAAATTAGAGACTTATTATTAAAAAACAAAATAAAAAACGTTAAAATATATAAGCACAACGTTTTATTTTATTGATAACAACTATTTTAAAAATTAACGATAACTTCTATTTTAAACACATTTTTAATATAATCAAATGTGACACGACTCAAATAAATTGTTAAATTTAAGAAGAATATCGTTTAATTTACTTATTTAAAGTTTTTCTTCTTTTATACGTCTAAGAAAATAATATTGCGTTAATTTGATAGAGTAATCAACAGAATTCAGACTTTTTATGAAAAAAAATTTAATCGAACTTTTCATGTAATCATAAATACAAAGTCAGAAATTTATCGGCCAACTTAACCTTTCCTAAATTAAAATTTTTCATTGAAGTTCACATTCTGAATAGAAACATTATTTTAAAAAAAATTTGTCATAAAAATCACTTCATTTCGTGAAATGAATATTTTATGGAATTAAATAATTTTCTACCAAAGCATCATGCTTTTCGCAATCTCTCAAGTATTCTTAATATACCATACAAGAATATAAATGTACAACGTATCATTGAAGTTTTTATTTTGATACAAACTCTACTAAATTATTATCGCAATTAAATTATGATAATTAAATAGTTATTATAGCGAATGAATAATTACACTTTTAAAGATATAATTAAATCACAATTTATCTAGTGATTCATATTTATAATTTTACAATTTTATAATCTCGTTATATATATATATATATATTTTCATTATTTTTGATAAAAAAAAAATTTAATATATAATGTAACACGCCTAGTTTACACAGAATTTTGCAACTTTAATTCTCAAAACATAAATATATATATTAAACTGTAATTATTTTTCATTTGTTTAAACAAATTTTTTAAATTTAATTTACATGCAATTACATTTCTTTTTATGTTTTTATCCAGCTTGGCTTACTTTGAAATAATACTTATTTTGAATTCACACAAAATTATAAATATCCCTTTTATATGTAGGCATTCTCTCTATATCTCTTCTAACGATAACGAGAAATAAGTGGAATACAAAATAACAAAAATTAATCGATAAATAAGCTACTGTATTTTAAATAAAACTTTAAATTTAAAAAAGAATTCAAAAAAAAAAAAAAGTATTATTACGAGCTAGAGTATTACAACTATAATAATATATTTAGTTCGTATGGTAAAATGTACTTTATTTTACTGTATTACAACTATGTTACTATTAAATAGAAATTTTTTTTAATTGATATTGCTTGAATTGTATACTCTTTGAAAAATTTTATTTGACAACATCGTTATATATCTTTTTAATTAGATTGATTAAAAACAAAAACTTTTAATTGTACAAGATTGTATCTAAAAAATTTAATATAAAAAAGGTAAATTTAATTTTCCAATTCATAAAAACGATTAATTTTAAAATGAAAAATCTTATTAAAAAAAATTGAAAATTAATAAGAAATTAAATATTATATAAACAAACATAAAATAGTATAAACTGTTTTAATTAACTC
This sequence comes from Ceratosolen corneri, assembly GCA_030522565.1. Classification (NCBI taxonomy): domain Eukaryota; kingdom Metazoa; phylum Arthropoda; class Insecta; order Hymenoptera; family Agaonidae; genus Ceratosolen; species Ceratosolen corneri. The sequence continues at coordinate 11,868 of JAPYYT010000377.1, forward strand.
TAGCATAAAATAAAAATACTTTAACCAATTAACTGTATTATTTTTTTAATAAAACAAGAAAATGCTTATATTTTTAAAAAAATTTGATTTTTTCTTAAAAATTAAAAAGTAGTATATGATATATATTGAATAGTTAAATATATAATCAATACACTCGTTAAACTATTGTGATAATGCTTAAAGCATAAATAACCAATATTTAACAATCGGAAATCATCTTTCTATTAAATAATTTATAATTAAAAAACTTAGTGGTTATATATTATTATATATACCATTAGGCATGGAAATTTTAATTTCCATAATAATATTTACGTTATTTAATATGTTTAAGCTAATATAAGATATGACTAATATATATTGATAATATTTAAAAAGATATTAAAAAAATTTTAACTAATAATTAACTTTTATTTATTACTTTATTGTTATTAAATGTTACTTTATTAATAAATTATTATTTACGTTATTAATAGAATAATAAATATATTTATCGCAGAACATGGAGTTGAATAAATGAGTAGCATTTAAATTACAATATAATTTTATTAAACAAACAAACACAATATTAATAGATTTTAATTTGTTATTTACGACTACGAAATTTTGCGAGAAGCCTGTCTTTTGAAATATTAAAAAGAAAATTTACAACTTGATAGGTACATGCATACCTATTTAATTATAAATTTCATGAAACATAAAAATATTTATTGAAGTATAAAAAAATAAAATAGAGTAATCGAGCCTTTGGATCTTGAAAATTTTGATTCTATATAAACTTAAGAAACGAAAATCGAAATGAATGGGAATGATTTTTTAATAGTTTATTATTGTAGTAGTAAACGAGTCAAAAATAAATTTGCAATCAATATTGTTTAGCCAAGTTTTATTAAATGTGCGAATTACGATTACGTATTATTAAAGATCATGTGAAATATGTTGAAATCATTTTACAAAATTTATCATTCTTATTTTCGTTATTCATTGTTTTGCAGCTCAATTATGATAAACAACCGCTCGAATTCTCATTCCGACACAATCACAGCAAAGTACAATACCGCTTGAAATATTTTCATACTTTATTCGAATATTTAAAATAAATGTGTACAATTTTAATAATTCCAATATCAACTGCTTGTTGTTGAATTAAATTACAGTCATCTCGTTAAATTCAATTGCTCCGAAGCTCCTGCATGCACTATTTTATTGTAAGCTAAAGTATCAGAATGAAATCCTATCACCAACGAACCTTTAATTCGCCTCCAAAGTGTCATCAATAAACCAACTAATTAAATACAAGCGAATGCTCACCTTCCAGTAGCTTTTTGAGCTTTTCAATACCATTCCTGACGTTCTCCTCGGTTTCCCGCAGCTCTTTCAGTGCAAGGGCCTTCGACTCAGAATCTATTGGCCCTCTGCTCAGCTGAAACTCAGCCATCTTCAGAAAGTTCACTCAATAAAATAAAGCAATGATAAATATTGGTCGGTCGGTCGTGTGATGCTTGGCAATCCTTTCAGCTTGAGCGTCGTCGATGCTTCTGATGTCTTCGGGCCTACTCCTCGACTCTTCCTTCATGCTCCTTCTCTCCGATTTTCGTCATCATCAATGACCTACCGATCAGTAAATCTTTCTCGCTCGCTCTTGTCCTCGACCAATTCCAAAGTCCAATCGGACCGAGAGGCTCCCAGAGAGAGAGAGAGAGAGCGCAAAGGGGAAAGAAAATGTATGTCTAAATGCGTGTGCGGGAACACTTGAACGCGTCACTTTTTTATCCGTCTAACAGATAAAGGCCGCTTGTGCTTCATGTTCCTGCGCGATAACAACTCACTACAACAAAACATATTATGGTCGGGAGGAGGGGCGGCGGGATCAGATGTTTGTAATTTTGATGAATTATAATGCCTACGGCGTAATCTAGCTGAATTTTTTTTTTTCTATTTTTTTTTTTTTACACACACATTTCATTTATTTATGGTAATTTAATATCCAATTTTTATTGGAGATAACGACAGTGCTGACAATGACATTGCTTTATTATTGCTATCCATGATTTCTAATGAAGATTTGATGAGATGAATAATTAGAAAAGTGATAATTTATTTGCATATTTAATGTTTGACCAATGTGCCACAAGATAATTTGAATTTGTAAATAGTGCCAAGAATTTTCATTGCTTTGCACAGAGAAGTTGGGGAAAAAAAATTGGTATGGGATTGTGGAATACGTTTAAGTTGATATTTTAGAATAATGAGATCATATTAAAAGATCGATATTCTTGTTTCGTCAAGATACTTGATTTTTTTAATATTGATGATGGCACGAGAAAAAGTATTTATTAAGATTTTTATAATTCCACTGACGATAAAAAAAAAAATCAATCATAGAGATAAATTGAAAGTTTCGATCTAGCAACAAAATATTTCGTGCATCATTATTATTATTCATAAAGTAAAAAATGCTTGCAATAAAATAAGTTAAATATAACTTATAGCGTAATATTTTTTTAATTTTCACCTGTATAATAAATGTATTTATTAATCAAAATATCTTCTAAAATTTGATTTCATAAATAACCATTCACTTTTGGCAATTATTTTACAAAGTCAATGTGAAACTTGTAAGTTTGTGGCTGAAAATTTGTAATGAAAAAATTATAAAATTTTTTAACTTAAATTAAAGCTTCACGAAAGTAACATTAAAGGCGCCAAAAATATATTATTATGAACTATTTATTCGCTTATAATAAATTGCTTTAAATATGTCAATCACCGTTTATTCTAAAAGCTTTGATTTAATTTTCATTCATCTTTTAAAAGTATTTTGTGTACATTAAAATTGGTATTGTTAAAACAAAAAAACAACACCTCAATATTAATATTATAATGTTTGAAATTTATATAGATATTTTTAAGATTTGTATTTATGTCAGCAATAATTATATTCAATATTGTTCATTAATTACTTTATTGTTGATACGATTCGATCATCATAAGAAATATTTACATTCATAAGGGATGCATATAAATGATTTATTTTGAAATTAAATTAAATCCAAATCATCAAAATATGTATTTATTTATTTATATATATTAACTTATGTGTTTTTAATAATTTATTATTAATTTGTACAATAAATAATGCCATAATTATTTTTAATACCTGTAACATGCTATTTCGTTCAAAATATTAGCATTGCAATTCGAGAAAAGCTTTATCGCTATATTTCACAAATTCATGTATAATCTGAATACAATTTAATTCATTATGTTTAATAATGTTACCTAAAGATTTAAAATGACTATTTCTTTTAAGTGTCAGTTCGTAAATATTGTAATAAAACTTGTGTTTTTAACCAGACCTTGTGATGCAGGAAGAGAGCGTAATCATCGAATACTGAATCAAGGTTGAAAAAAAGTACATAGAATATTTAATACTGAAAGAGCTTAATAATATTTATTAATCATACAGAATATGTAAATGCTAAAATTAGAAATATGTATATCAAACACCAATATTCAGTAGCAATTATTCAATGTGTGTATATATATATATATATATATATATATATATATATATATATATATATAAACATAATTGGATTCTTTGGTGTTAATTAAAAGAAGAAATAATGTAAGCATTTTCTAACTACAAGGTGATTATTTGCTATTATTTGACAAATGGGGTTTTTGAGAATTTAGAACAATTTATTGTACAATATTTTAACAATATTCCAAGACTATAAGATTAATATTCCTATTGCACGTGATGTATCGATATTATGTATTTTTCCAAATATGAATCATATGAAATTTTTCCTTTTTTAATAATTACGATTAATTAGCCTTCCAATACAATGTTTCACCTTCATTCCCACATTATTTTTTAATTATATTAATATCTTCGAAAACTGATTCTACTTGCAGATTTTAAAACGTCGATAAAATATCTTATCGTAAAAAATTATAGAAATTAATACAAAATCATTGTGTTATAATCTACTTTTATTTCGAAATAAATTTTTATTCAACTTTCAATGCGATAGTTATTTAATCACAAAATAAATAAATTTATGCGAAATTTATTTAAAAGGTGGAGATAATTTAGTTATTAATGGCATATATAAATTTTTTTAATAATTTATTTTAAACTAGATAATATGTGAGAAACAAGAAAAGTAATAAAATAATAAATATTAATAAACGAAGAGATATTTATCCCATAATTTAATATCAATTAATATCAATTAATATATAGATAATTTTTCACTTTATACTAAATTAAAAATCGTCAAACAAATTATAATTAAATAATTACCAAATTTACAACATTTTTAAAACAATTTAAAAAAAAATCAAATAAAAATGTATATAAATCTTACAATAATCTTATTTAGATATCTTGTATACTCATTTTAAGCGAAGATATATAATTATTTTTTCAAATTAATATTTTTAAAAAATTAATACAGTAAGCATATATTTTCATAATTAATCACATACGCCTTGCATAAAAAGTTCTTAAGTTCGATTAAAATTGCTTAAAATAATTCATGTATAATTTATAAACAATACATTTTAACAAACAAGAAATAAATCCTGTGGTTTGTATAAAAAATTGATAAAAATTTTTATTCGCAATCATCATATCAAGTTTTCTATTTAAATGTCCTTTTAATATTAATATATCCAATTATAGTTCTCAACTACAATTTGTTGGAGCGAAAAAAATAGAAACTTTGCACAACTACTTGTGACTACTTTATTGATCGATATTATTATTTATTTAATTATACTTTTTACACTATAAAATAGTTGTTAAATTCTCTACCAATTAAACGATCTATTTCTAGACAAAAAATTTTATTATAAATCTACATGGAAGATTAATATTTAAAATTTTATTGATTTTAATAAGTAATTGCTTAATAATTAATTCTTAATTATTTTATTTTATTTTCAATAAATTAAGTTTTTAATTCATTTAAACCGAATCAAACATTATTATAATATATAAATAATTCAAACAAAAACATTATGATTATTGGAATTGCTATTAATTACAATTTTGATTGAATATTTTTATCGCGGTTTATATGTTTGAACAATTATATAACTTTATATAATATAAAGACTTTAGTATATATATTTTTTCTTCTAATTTTCCATTTTTCATTCATTATTATTCGTTATGAAATATTACTATATATATTTTTTAGAATACCAAGTTAATTGTAAAGTTTTAATCAATTTGCAATGCTTCAAAATTCAACACAAATGTTAATGTTTAGATTAGCTTTTGAGAAAAAAGTATAAATGTCAATTGATTTTTAATATATATTGAAATGGAAAGAAGTAGCACAAAAACGATGCATTTGTTACTTATATTTTAATAATCTATAGGATATGTCGTATGTAAAATTTAGAAAAGGTAAAGAGATGCGAGTAAATATTTAGACAAGGCCTTTTATTTACAGAAGAGATTATTTCTTTGTATCTAAAGTTTGAAAAAATAGCTCGTATTTATGTATTGTGCAATACTAATTAAGATGTTCATAAAGAAATTTAAAACAAAAATCATTCCTTTAAAGAAAATCTATAAATTACTTTATTTATTGTATTTCTGTTATTTTTAATCTTCAACTACTATTCTTACTTATTATAAACTTATTATAAAAACTTATTACTTATAAAAAGAATCCTTTTTCGTTATGATTCATTTATATGCAGATAGAAATTACAATCATTTTTTATTAGTCAGACTATGCTAACTGTTATAATGGATTCACTTTTATTGAATTGTACTTAATTTTCTTTTACATGTTAAAAGCCAATTATATACCGTCATATGAAATAGGTATGCAATGAAATTGAAATTAAAATACTTGATATTTTAGTAGATAAATTTTTTTGTAAACAACTATCAAATTTAATTTACTGAATTTATTATTCTTATATATTATACAAAATATATATAATATTTTGTCTGTTATAAATTATTTTTATATATGTTTTTATTTGGAAAAAGTGTATAATGTTCGATTAATTAATAGCCATTGATTTATTATCTTTTTTTTATTGAAATACAGTAAAATATTGTTATTGTCTTATTTTAATTAATTATGCAAGCATAGACTTTTATAAATTAGAAATATAAGATTTTGTATACATTATCGCATCTATTATCTGTTCAATTAACGGTAATACTTTTAATGAAAAATAATCAATTTTGTCAGTTACATTATCGGAATGTATTAACATTGTGAATACTTGACAATAGAGCTAATCTTATATAAAAATAAAACGATATTAATTCGTTTTAAAATACTTTTAAACAACTTATTGATTGATTTAGTTAAAATCAAAAACACAAGTTTAACAATTTATGTTAGATTTTCTAAAAAATAGTAACAAATATAAATTAATTTATATTTTTTACCAAGTCAATTTTTCCATATGATCATGTCTTTTCATTGAGCCTATACTCACATATCTATTTATTTTGAGCTTAAAAAAATCGATAAGAAATGACCATCGCTTATAAAAATGTTAATTATAAATAAGATACGTAACTATTTGTATTTAAATAAACGATTAACACAATCACTAATGAGAAACAAAGAAAATCAGGTTAGGTATCTCTCATCTTTTCATGATTGGGTATTTTCTTTCTCCAAGTTTTCAATTAAAGGAAAATAAATGTTTTATATATTATTTTGACCTAAAAAATACTAACTTCAAAGATTTTCATTGTCATTAAAAGATTAATGTTCAATGCAATTTATTAAACATTAATATTATTAATAAACAAAGAAGTTTAACATTAGGAGAATGTTTCATTCTATTTTACTATAATCATATGAATATGTGTGTGTGTATGTGTGTGTGCGTGTGTGTGTGTGTGTGTGTGTGTGTGTGTGTGTGTGTGTGCGTGTGTGCGTACATTTTAGCTTATTTATTGATAATCATAAGAAAATATTAAGCTAAACTTCTTTTCACGATATAAATCGTGACTTCTGATTTAAAGAAAGAAATTTCGTAAAAAGTGTTGAATTGATAAATTAATTAATAATTCTAAAGCTCATTTTAGAATTGATAATTGATAATAAAATAAAAACATTAAAATAAAATTTTTTTCATTTACTTATATCACTAATGTTGTTTCTGTATGTGCCTGCATAATTTATATTGTTTATAAATAAATGCTTTTTCTTACTTAATGTACGAACCGTGCGATATATATATATTATTATTATTTAAAATTGATAAACGGTAATATAATGCATATGTAATACCTCAAACGTATGAGCAAATTTGTATATTTATGATTCTGCAATCGTATTTACTTCTTCTGTTAGCCTTTTGGATTAACAATGTATAATACGTCATATCAAATAACACTTTTAATTGTATTGAGAAGAGGATATTTCCTTCCACAAATGCCCTTGAAATCGTCACTTTCTATATACTCCATACCATTGCACCAGCAAGGCCAAATTTCTTAACATATAAAACCTTTTCCTTTAAAGAGCTAAAAATATGATTTATTTAGTTGAAAAGAAAAAATTGAAAAACTAATATAATATATTAAAGGTACGAAGCCGTAATAGGATTGAATTGAAACTTGTATAATTAAATAAGGAGCAAGAGATATTGAAATAAACCGAGAACTTATTTTCAATAAAGAAATCAATAATTTCATAAAATTTTACCTTTCGCTTTACCTTTTGAATATATACTAATTAAGTCTCGTATAAGAAATAAGCTATTTTTTAAAGTTAATTATTGAAACGCATTTCTACGTAAGTAATTTTAATGTACGGTTAATTGTTGTCGAAGGTAAAGAATAGCCGTGAAATTAAAAATTGATAAGTATTAGCCAATTTGCTGTTCATTATCATAATTGATCCACTGGTTCCCGGTATAAGCCTGAGGTATCTGCCGCTTCTCATTGTAAATGAGCTTGCAAGTTTCATTTTTAAATGTCTCAGAAGCCTCGTTAAAGCTCCAAACAACTGCTTCGCGAGTTTATGGTCCAGCAATGGATGAATAAAAACAAAAAATAAAACAAAAACCAATCCAGCTGGGCTCGAGCACCAATTGAATTATACAATGCCAGCAGAATTTAATGAAAAATATAAATATATATAAAATTGAAACAAATAAATACATCGTTAAAATACAGTTCACACTTTTAAATAATAAATGTCTATTATAATCGACTTGATTTTTTTTTTCGCAAAATTCTGCTACTTTTTTTCTCTAAATTTATCTTTATTCAAGGATACGTAAAAGCATATATAATCGTTTCACAAATAAAAGAGAACTTTAATGTACTATGCATATACAATACACGATAATGTTCATTTATTTGACTCTATCAAATCAACAAAATGTTAATAAACTAAAAATTACACTAAAATAATTTATTTTTATTGTAAAATTAGGATATCTGACGAATTTTATGCTGTTTTAATATCTAAAATGAATCTAAGATGAAAAATTTTGAAATTTTACGATATATATTCACATACTTGCAATATTAAGATTTTTTTCTCGCCACGTTCCCAAGATCCAGAATATAAAGGTGCCAAATATCAAGTTTTCCTCGTCAAATTTTGCTCTTAAATCTTCAAGTAATAAAACGAAATTTTCTTTATCAGATTCGATACCATTTATCTGATTCGGATATTCCCAATCGATATCGATTCTATCAAATCCATACTTTTTTACAAAATCAATGAAATTTTTGTCACAAAATTTTCACGAGTCCTCACATCAGCAACAAGTTTACAGCATTTAATTCAACCCTCATTCTTACCACCAATGCAAATCAGAATTTTCTAATGTTGCAAAATTTTTCTTGAAACAGCCAATACCAACTTGATCAACATCATCGGTTGAGCCCAATGCAAGATCTAACATTTTCATTTCACCTTCTCTAATAATAGCAACAAATTCATATATTAAATGAGTACAAAGTGTGAGATCAACATTAGAAATATCAAATTTATCATTCAACGGTTGACAAAAAGCCCAAATAATAGTAACAAGCAAGTATGGTAGTAAAGTACGGTAGGTATCATACACTTTTATCGAAGCGAATAAATTATTTAGAATAAACTCATTTTATTCGATATATGAGAATTATTGTATAAAAAAATCATATATAAAATATTATATAAAAAATTTTCTACCCTAATTGTTATAAAAAAAAAATGATTTCTTCCGTGGCAGAATATTTCTTCTAATTTTATAAATTATATTAATATAGTTCAGATTTTTCTCAAAATTCAATAATTAAAATTAAATACTTAAAATTTATTCGATAATCAATTCAATGTAATTATGTTGCAAATAAGGCTATAATATTATTCAAGAAGCCAATTGAATCTGATAATTTAGTACTTCTTTTGAAGAAGAAAAAATTATATAATAATAAAGTCGATTGCAATTATTTTTACGAACTAATTTTGCATTTATTTATAATTTTATATAAATTTTTGCATAAATTTTGAGTTTATTGCGACTTGAAAATTGTATGATTAATTTTATTCATTATACATGTAACTACCATTATTATAGCAATATAAAATATTAATATATTAATATAATTAAAAAATTCATTATGAAGTAAAAGCTGTTACAATAATAACTTAGTTGCTTTTGCAACTACGTTTAAGGTCAGGAAGACTATGAATAATAAAGTGATTGCGTGCATCTGCGAATAAACTCGAATCCTTTATCATTTTTTTGTTTTTATAATGTTTGAAAGAAATCTAAAATAATATTAATATACTTACTAAATCGAAACATATTTTTAATTAATTATAAAATGTGACACGAGTTTTTCTGGAAAATTAAAATTTTCAAATTAGAAAAATCTAATCAAACGCTAACTTTGATAGACTTTCAATTATATTCAATTAGCTTGGGTTGTAAGAATTAATTTAAAATATTTATAATTTTTAATGTTTATTGAGATTTACTTACAATTATGCTACAATATAAAAACTTATACTCTACACTTTGTTGAAATATTTGTGAAAAATTATGTCTATTAATTGTTGCATTTGATGAGCACTGCTTTTCAATTCCATCACGTTTCAGGTTCTTATTTTATAAAATATACAGCTTTTACTATAAGTTATTCCAAACATATTATTCATAAAGATAGATTATTTGTATTTACGATGAAATTATATTTTATACATTGTTCAAGCTAATTACAAGTTACTAATAAATATTTAATTATTAATTAACAATCGATTTGTAGTATATAAATAGCTTATATAATATAAACATTTTTAATTTAATAAAATACTATTGAAGCTTATTTTTGATAAATCAAATCTATTAAATCTAAATAAACAAATATTTAAATTGATTCTCATACAGAGATTTCATATATTTCTTTTTGATACTATTTAATATTAAAATTAATGACCAATTTCGTATAAATTTCTTTAGGATGTAAACGTTATATAAATTTATAAACCCAATTTATATAAAAAATCATACACATATATATATATATATATTTATATAAATTCTGATATTATCGAATATAATATGTAAGCATTAAAAAAGCTTATATAACTTGTTTATTGATAAATATTCATTTAAGTGGGCCATCATCTTAAGACACTTAAAATTCAATAAATTCTCGATATTAATATGACGAGAGAATTTCTTATGTATAGCATTCCGTGTAATAGCATTATGAATATTCGTAACAAATTTTAATCATTAATTTTTTTCATTTTACAAAAATTTCTTGCTTTTATTGACTATGGATATTCTTTTCATTTATATATATATATATTATTTTGTAATAATATTTATTTACAATAATTTAATAAAATTTAACAAAAACTTTAATTTATTTTCACTGATAAATATAATATATTAATCATATCAAAGCATAAGAAACCTTGAGTTTGTTAACAGATTGTAGAAACCTGCAATATATTAGAAAATACTGATTTGTATGCAAGATTTTTATGATAATTTTAGCGATAAACATAAATTATTGAATATTCCTGATAGTCTCATGCATTGAATATATTAATCGTTCAGAATTACAATACATAAGACTGTATAATTTTAAAATTGTACAATCCAAGATTAATCTTCATTTTAATGAATCTTAATTAATTAATTTTAAAATCTAAGATTTAAAATTGCACTAATTCACTTTACTCATTGTTTTTAATTGAGATAAGAGAACAAGTTTTATATGGACTTTTAATGAACTAATGACGGTTAATAATTATAAATTATGGATTTATATTGTTGATTTAAATATTAATCATATTAAAGCTTAAAGACATTTTAAATATGTACTGCTTTAAGTTATAAAAATTACAACTTAAAATAAATAGGAACAATTATAGATAAACTACTATAAATTTGAGAATAAAAAAAATTCGTATTATTTATATAATAGTTTTTATCCTTTTTTTTAATGCATAAAAATATTTGATAACAAAATATGTAATAAAATTATTGGTATTAGGAAGGAATAATGTAAATATTTTATACATAGTAAAGAGTAATGTAAATATCATCAAATTTCTAAGTAAGTCAAGGTCGTTATTAGTAAATTTCAATGTAAGTATATAAGATAAATAACTAGATAGCGTATACATCTTTGTTATTCTCTCAATAAAATATATGAAAAATATTATTTAAATAAAGATAATCTGAAAAAAATTGTGCTATTTTCTCTCTCTAAATTTCTGTTAATATTAAATTTAGTTTGTTAGTTATAACACTCTTTTATATCTCGAGTTTATCAAAACTTTTATTTGCTATTTAAATTTAATACCAATTTATCAATATATCTGAAATATTTTATAATCACCATAAACATCTGTAGGGATATTAATATAAATAAAACAATTGCTTCAATTGTTCTTTATTCATTTCTTTTATGCTCAATGGTTCTTCGCAAACTAAGCCAGAAGGTAAAACTATTAATAAACGGTACTATCAATAACTTCTCTAATGTTGTAATAAACTGAAAAGAACAGAACTGCCAAAAGTAATATATAAATTATAAACATAAAGTACAATTTAAGACATAGTATCTTTTAAGATTTAAAATTTTACATTATTTATTTATTTATGATTTATTAGTATAATTATACTTGAAATTAAACTATTATAATATTATTCTAAGCGAAAATCGTTATTTGTTATTAAAAGAATCGAGCTACATCGAATGCCTACATTGAATAATTTTTATTAATTTGTGAAAAAATATTTTATATAATTTACTTAAGATTACGCTATACGACTATCTGTATAATATAAATGTACACAATTCTATTATAATATAATATAATATTTCCTTTTAATTGGAAAATTTTAATATTAAAAATCAAACTAAACAAATACCACTAATGTTTTAATATTTTCTCTAATTAATAATTTCTTATATAGGATTTTATTAATATTACAATCCTTCTTTATAATATTCCCTTTATAAATATATAATAATACAATACAATATATTTCTTTTTAATATATATAACATTAGTAATTTAGAAAATATCAAAATCAACACGAATTTAAAATTTACAATTTTATTTTGATAATTGCATAACATTATATCCAACTCTTATTTCGCATTAACAACAAAAATTAATTCCCTTATGATTATTGAAATGAATTTGTTATAACATATTAAGAATAATTTCGGAGACCAAATACTTAAACGTATTAGGATATATAAATCTGCTCGAGAACCGAATAAAAAATCGAAAGCCTCTAAATAATATTGTTTCTTTATTTTTTGCTTTGAATGTTTTTTCTATTTATGATTGCCAGATCTCTCCAAAGAGCCAACGAATTTTTAATTAAAATTTCATGTATATTGTCGCGTTGACAGTGATTTGAGATGATCGAGTTATCTCAGCATCCCACTCGAAGGATCCTCGATGGTCAATATGACCATCGTGTGCTCTGCAAGGCACGTGCCGACAATTAACGGACAAAACCTTCCAGGAATTCACGCGTATTTGACAAAAATTGGACAAGTTGTCTATCGCAACATAGATGCATATTTTGAAAAGTGTATACATCAATTCACGCGCCGACCCCGCGCTCCGACGCGCGGCCGACCAACACTTTGTCACCACCACCGCCTAAAAGGGCGTCGACACCACAAAGGTCAAAGGGCACCAATGACAACTGAATAACTGTCATCCAATCACCGAAATTTCCCACTCTCATAGATGTGCGAGAAAAGTCCTCCCCCGCAAGGAGCCGGGTGAAGAGTATTGCGGCTTCGGCGCCTCTCATCAGATCCGCTTTCGTCTGTAATCTCTCAATGCAAGGTTGTGTCTAGTGAGTTGCTTATCAACGACCAGTGTAAGAAAAGATGGCATCAAGGTTAAAGGAGCGCACCAAGAGGGAGGCAAAGAACTCTCGATTGTCCTACAAACCCAACGCGACCAAAGAAGAGGTGGTCACCAATACTAATTCGCGGTAGCACATGGACAAGGCGCGGCAAGCACGAGGGGAATGATCCAGTGAGCTGGCACGCAGACCCGCAGGTAAACCCTATTGATCTAAACTAACGCAATATGTGCATGTTTGGTGAGACTCAATTTGCGCCTGAATATTGCAGCAGTATGGACTTGGACGAATTATAATTCTTAAATGCGTAAGACCACTCTGAGCGTCGTGATATTCAAGTTACGTCTGAGTATTGTGGATGAATGTATGTGGAAATAAGCAACTTTTAATTAAACTCACGGATCTCAACACATTTTGTAAATTCACTTAAAGCTATCGCGGTATTCAATTCATGACTAGATGTTAAAATAGTTCAAGATTTGTAATTAGAAATTCAAAGAGCATTATTATTATGCCACAACGTCTAAAGACAGCATTACATTCAAATATGTTAAAATAAACACCGTTTTACAGCATTACACACGCCGTCCTCGTCTTTGTTTTATTCTACCCTGCTATCTCTCTCTCTCTCTCTCTCTCCACTATCCACACCTCTCCCTCGCACCACCGAGGAGAGCGTTTTCTCGAGCTTAATTCCCGAACAATATCTCATATTTTATTTTTCAAGCATATAGAATATCTATTCATTACTATATGTGATTGTTGAAATTTCTTTTATACTGAAGTTGTTACTTATTTGCATATTATTAAAAATCATATAACAAACAATTACAATAGTCATTAAATATTTGTTTTTATTTACTGAATTACAACAAATATTCAAATCGAATATATAGATTATAAAATAGAAAATTACACGTATTTTTAAAAAGATTATTGAAAAATCAAAAGTATTTAAATTTGTCAAATAAATATTATTAATGATAACATTAATTTTTGGTACAAATTTATCAATAAAATTATATACATATTTTTTAACAAAATCCTTTGGTCGATTTTTCTTACAATACCGTTACAGTTATATAATTGTAAAGCTTTTAGAATTTAATCATAATTATTAGCAATTAATGTATTCCTAATTATACGTGTGCTTACATCCATTATGATAACAAATTTCCATTATAAACAATATCGCATAGAAAAAAAACTGAATTTTTACTATTCAGTATTCGTATCCATTTTACTATTCCAAATATTTCTAATTAATGATAATTAATATGATGAAACTTATTTAGAAAATTATTAGAAACCTGTCCTATATATATATATATATATTGTTTTTAATTTATTCATAAAAATTCGTATAAGAATGATTTGTAAAATATATAAATAATGAAAGGAAAAAAATTCGTTTTTAAAAATATCTTTAATAGTAAAAACCTTGATACAATTTTTATAGGATAGATGTAATGCTACAATCTAGAAAGTTTTAAAATAATATTAAGGACTAATCAATGTAAGAGAAATTAAATATTTACCATCGTGGAAATATTACATATTACTTTGTATAGTTGTATATTATTTACGATTATTTATAAATTAAATATATGACTGTAACTACCATATTTACAACTTTCCTCTTCTCACAATACAAAGTTAAGTTACTTGTAAATCCACTCGAAAAGTCCCTTAAGTATTCGTAGATCATAAATCATCTATGATGAGTGCAGTGGACGTGTATGTATGCGTTTCTCACACCCGATCTATTAAATATATCACAACAATTTATAGTAGTCGTTTATTTTCCCTTATTGATATTCTTTATATTGCATTAAAAATTGCTGGTTATGTCTCGTTTTACTTATCCGTGTAGAAATCGTAAGGACCCGTATAAAGATTTTCCGCTCTCCGTACATGAAAAGTCCGACTACATCAGAAATTCCTTCTATACTACTCTGACTTTCATTCTCGTGTTATCATTTGATAATCTAATAGCATTTGAAATCTCATAATTTTGATTTGCTAGATTAAAAACAAAAATGTCAATGCCAAGTGCCCGTAATGCTAATTCAGTTTGTCTCCTGCAGTTTTATACAAATAGGCATTTGAAATATAAATATAAATAGGTCTCAGTAATTCAAGTTGCAAATGTTGTAGAGTTATATCATTTGAGTAATAAAATATAATTTGTTATACATTTGGAAAAAATAAATAAATTTAACGAATAGATTTGAGATGTTAAAGTTTAATATAGTTCAATCGGTACTTTGCACCGATTATTGTTTATTATTTTACTGAAATTTTGTGAATTTCATAAACAATTACTAAAAAGTTTTTTCATTTATATTTGTATATAAACAAAAGCTCCTTAAAATAAGAAAATTTAATTAAACTTTTTTTTTTAATTTGAATAAATGACTAATAAATTTTTACTATTCATTTTTTTTTCTAATTTGTTGTCTTAAGTACGAGCATCGAATTTTATGAAAAAATTGAATATTTTTAATTAAATTATATAAGAAAAAATTTATGAATACACAATAAAATTTTTTCTATGCAACATTACACAATAAGAAAAGCAATTATAGTCAATGATAACAATACGCAATAAGAAGATACATCAATCAGCTATGCATTATAAAAAAACATTGCATTATTATTAATAATCCGTTTAAACATCAATTTGTATAAAAATTAAGATTAAACATGCACGGGAAAAAATATCATCGGATAAAAATTCGAAATAAATATAATTCATTCGGGTAATAAAAAATTCAAAAATAAAAAAGTATTTTAGAAAAGTGCAGGAGTATATTAAGAAATAAGAATTACGAATGAGTATATAAAAATAGCTAAATTAATTCACTAATTGTAAAATCGTCGTCTGATTCCTTTACATAATTGAATCCATTAGCATCTTATGCATTATCATACATTCTTGAGTTGATCATTCTTTTCCTATTGAAAATATTTTGTAAAAATACTTGAACATAGTTTTATTAAAACACGCAATGAACTCTAATTTTTTAAGCGTGTAGAAAACATATTTAAAAATTGCTCAAACTTATTAACAAAATATGTTATTTAATATGATTAGACTGTCAACATATAAAATAAAGATGTGCTTATAAGTTTATAATTGTATAATAAATATGTTACAACTTTTTTATTTGCCCAATTATTGATGGATAATAAATGATATTATTGTGATGCAATACAATGATATTTATGGACTTTCAATCTTTTCTATGCAAAATTTATAATGCTTAAAGCAATAACAATTATTATTCGTATGACGATATGATATACATATTATAACATGTCCCGTATTTACAATTTTAAACAATTAAGCATTATTTCTCCATATTTTTTTCTCAATCTATATACAGTTAATTTAGTTTATTAAAGTACGTATGCCAGAATTCAAGAGAAATAATTTTTCTTACAATCAATATTGAAATTGATTTTAGGTTGTCAGCCATCAGTACATGATGAATTATGTAATGTTTCGTGTGCATAATGAAACCCTAGTTTGTAACTACCTTGAAAAGCATTTGATATATTACCTATTATCTATACATTTACCATCTTAATTAGCATACTAAAGCCTTTTAATCGTTGTACAATTTAGATCTTTGTAACCAATACGAATTTTCTTTTTCATTTATAGATATTTCGTTGATACTTAAAGTAATAAGGAATAAACTAATACTATTGAATAAAAAATACTTTCAATGAATTCAATTTTAAATATGATAAGATAAATAAACACGTACAAAAAAGTAATCCATTTAATATAAGTATAGAGTAACGAATGTTTTTTATAAAAAAAAAAAGCTCCGTTTCAATTCATCCGGCAAGCATATGTGCATGAGTCCGTGCATAGATATATATGTATATATATATGCATGCATATATATATGTATGTATATATATATATGTGTGCATGTGTAAAATACATCATCGCATGCATCGAGCTATAGATAAATGTATTGTCTTGTATTAATCTGCCCACAAATCGTGTCATTTTTGCGTAACGCACGTGGATTCATGTACGCCGACGCATATAAATGCAAGAAAGACACACATGCGCACAAAAGCACAGAATGTACATGTCCGGGCAAACAATCCATCAGCTTCAACAACGTCATTGTTGCCGAATTAACGAGAAAAGCAGATATAAGAATGAAATAAAACTATAATAAATAAACAACATATAATCAAACGCTCATATGCACATTCGCATGTGGACATATGCGTGCACACACATACATATATACATAATATAAATAATCTTATATATTTATTTATATATATATATGCAAATTGTGTCTGTGGGTGTGTGTGTATATATATATACGTATATATCCGTATATAAGAGTATACTTTCTACAATTTATTATTGTATAATTACTGGCAATTGTATGATTATTGGCAAATAAAAAAGTTAAATTGCAAGGCCTTCGATAACCTGCATATAAACGTCTCTGCATTTTTACGTCCGTTGCAAACTAAAATTAAAACTAGAAACAAATCAAATGGAAATATAATAATATAATAGGGTAGTGGCTTTGTGACTGAATATTGTGGAATAGTGTAAAGCTGTGACAATTTTTAGTCAGCGAGCGAAAATTTTTTCGTAATAACGATATGTCGAATCCAGAAATCATTGCGACCAATACAATTGATGGAGTCTGGCCATTTTTGCAAAACGTAAGTTTATTTGTATTAATTCAATTTGTCTCTTCAGATTTTCATATATAAGTAAATATTAAATTTTGATATGCCGAACTTTTAGGTTAAAGCTCCTGTTATATACATTGACAGTGCTAAAGAACATTTATTTTAATTTTTTCAATTTAATAAGCTATTTGAGGTGTTATTTTCTTTTATTACTTTTATATTTATATTGTGACTGATCTCATTTCATAGTTGATATTTAATAATGCTATTGGATAATAAATCAGAAACCTCATTTTCAAAACTTAATTTGTATCAAACAATTTTTAAGAAAATTTAGTAAAGTAGAATCTATTTACGTAGAAGATAAATATTTATTATTCATTTTCAGATCATTAAAGTAATCTTTTTAATATTTATTATAATATACTTAATGTATTAATGAATGAATATTATATGCTTCATTATTAAATAATAACTTTTTAAAAAGTTGAATGCAAATAATATAAAGCTTAATTTTAATTGATTTTTCTTAAATGAAAGATAAATTGATATAAATCCTGTTTAAAAGATATTTTACCGTGACATAGTATATAAGCATATAATAATAGAAAATTTTAATACTATTTGATAAAAAGCGAATGGCGGATGGTTTTTGTCCATTATAATATTTCGTTGTCTTATAGAATATCTAATTATTTATAGAATTAGCATTAAAAAATTGTAATAAATTTAAATTATAAGATAATGTATTTTGAACTTAACGCTATATATCGTACTAAAAATTAAACAGATTGTAATAAATAATGGCAAATTCTGATAATTATAATAATACATTGAAATATAATTTGAAAACGCCTAGATAACCAAAAATTTATAATTATAGAATATATAGATATAAATGCAATATTTATAAAGCTAGTAACAATTGAAATTTATTTTCAGATTGAATGGAGGGATCCATGGCTTGTATTACTAATAACATTTCATATAGCTGTCACAATGACAGCATTAATGACGAGAAATCATGCAAACTTTCAGATTTTATTATTTCTTGTTCTCCGTAAGTCTTTCCAAATTTATTTCAACACAAATATAAACAATTGACAAATATATGTTTATCATTTTTTAATTTATTTTCAGTATTGTTGGTTTATTTTTCTGAAAGTATCAATGAGGTAGCAGCAACAAACTGGATGTAAGTCCTTTCATCAATAAGGAATATAATAATTAGCTATTAAACAACCATTAACAAAAATAATTAAATTGTAGGGTTTTCTCCAAGCAACAATATTTTGATTCAAAAGGATTATTTATATCGATTGTCTTTTCCGTACCAATTTTAATGAACTGCATGATAATGGTGGTAAGTTTATATAAACAGTATAGTATTGTTTCATATTTCATTGTACTGCGTAAATCATTATGTTAGGGAAACGGGAAGCTTATAAATTTAAGTAATGAAAACAGTTGTACCTTGTACCTTAAATAAAGATGTTACAATATAAAAAATATATATTTCAATGTATTAAATGCGTCTCGATTGCAGGCAAGTTGGTTATATCAATCAAGTCAATTAATGACGAGTCTAAAAAGAGCACAGCTGCGTCAACAGGCAAAACACAGACTGACGAGCAATAGAGATACATCAAATGGAACTAATAGCATCTCCAATTCTGGCGAGAAAAAAAATGATTAAAAATAACCAACTCTAGTCACCCATAGACTCCAGATATCAATATTATTCTTTTATAAGATATATAACAAAGTGATGTAATCTATCGATTCAATATAAATAACAAGAAACCTGCTTTGAATTGAAAATCGGCAATAAATTCTTAAGTTTGAATCAAAGAAGTAAATGCTATAATGTAGTATTTAATTTGAAAGAAAAGAAAGAAAAGAAAAAGGTTAGGTTATTATTTGATAATTTAACTTTTCACGAATTAAATGTTAATCAAGCAACAAATTGAAAATCAAGTTTTATTGATAATTCGGAAGAGAAAAAGAAATCAAATTCAGATCAATAGATTTCTAATTGGTAATTGTTTGAATATGTATTCTCTTTGAATAATAAGTTATTCTTTTGAAAGATACATCCACTAGAAGTAATTACAGATTATGGAGTTAGTTATTATTTAAAGCATTTGCAATAGTGATAGATTTTGAAAGTTATATAAAAAAAAAAATATCAATTAAAATATATAATTGAAATATTTTGATAATTAATCACGAGACAACTAGTAAAAATCACTAAATCGTGCTCTGGAGAGATTTCTTAAAAAATTTTTAAGTAATTTCAAGAACTCGTTTTCGAATATAAGTGATCCCAGCTTTTATTAAAAAGATTTTATTACACTTCAAGGTAAGATTAAAAATAAAAAGTTCGACTTTTAAAATATTTTATTTTATTAATTTTAACGCAATTTTTAATTTTATTTATAAAAGAATTATTTTTTAAATGTTAAATAGTATAAAGAGTAATTTAATTATTGTAACGATCGATACATATAAGAAACTCTTATAAAGTGTAATAGATACTTTTATTTTTGTTAACTTATTTCATTTAAAACTTTCTGGAATCAAAAAATTTTTATAATAATTTTTAATGTTATATATTTATATAAAATATACTATAGACTAACGTACATAACAAAGTGTAAATATTACGGAAATTTTTATTTTAAAATATGAAAGCAAAAACAAATATTGAATAACATAATGTATATAAGTAAATCTTAAAAACTTTAAAGGAAATTTAAACAATAATTCTGTCAAATTTGTCGTACGAACTTCAAACGCATTAAATTGTACAACTTAAACAGTAGGATATTTAAAAAAATTTTTAAATAATTCTATTTGTTTAATTTTTGAAGCATAACAAGCATAACATAAAACTCATTGATAATAACATAATATAAAGTAAATCTTAAATTAGTATAATTTAAATATAATATTAAACGCAGTATAAACTTTACGTATTATTATTATTGTAAAATGTTTGGCATAATTGTTATATCTAAATTTATAAAAGAACCTAATTTTTTGTATAATAAATATACTAAGCAATTGTAAGTCTTTCAAATTCGCTTATATTTCATTCCATTATATAATGCTAATCTTAAGTATTGTACGCGTTTTCTGCCACTTTTCTCGTTCTAAATCTCATTAACCACGAATAATCCTAATGAACTTAACGTTACAAATAATATATTTATTCATATTGGATTAAACCTTATACGTGTTTCTTATACACATGTTACTTTTTTCGTTATTATTGTGAATTTGTTTGCTCGCGTATAAACACATATAATGCTACATTTAAGTCCACATACGAATTATGACAAAAGTGAAAATGTATGCTTTTACAACTTGCTTGTTTGTTAACAGAAAGAAGTAAAAACAAGTAAAATTGAGCATTGGTTTGAAATATGGTTTCAACATTGAAAATATTTTTATGTAATTTTTATAGTTGATTAGAGCGTCTGTATATTAAATATTATTGAATTACATGGAATTGCGTTCATTTCGCTACCTTCATCCTCATCGTTTACACGCAAATTAAGATTTCCTAAAAGATCTCGATGAAAGGATAAATATTGAATTAAAAAAATTTTATGAAGTAAAAGTAAAAAATTAGATAAGACAAAATCACAATAAATATTGTTAAATTTTAAAAGAATGAAAAGCACTATCGAGTAAAAAAAATATATGAATATGCATATGAGTATGAAATATTGTGCATTAAATTGTATATTTAGAAGTTTTTGTTTAAGACAAAGAGGTTACATATAGATATAAAGCAAAACAAACGATGTTTTTTTATACCACTTCAGTGTCAAATAAATGACAGATACGTTTTACTGCCAATGAAAAGTAATGCAATCAAATTGTGCAAAAGCATAACGACAGAGAAGTTGCATTAATTTTCAAGAACAGCGTCGCTGAAAAGTATGAATGCATAAGTAATGGAATGTTACCCTTAAAATAAATTGCAAATATTTCAATACTTCGGTTATCAAATATCCAATATATTTGGTTAGAGTTTAATTAAAAAATAATTTTTAATTGAAAGATGCTTTACATGTATGTGTATGAATAAAAGCTACTTTAAATATGCCAAAGTTCTTTAAAATCTTTTTAAAAAACAGCAAAAATGATCGATTATCTTATCAAAATTATGGCGATGTTGTATTAAACGAGGCAATTACCAATATTCTATATAAATTAGAAGCAAATGATCTGACTAATCAATTAACATTAGAATACACTGTTGTACGCAATAGACTGGTTCAGAGATCTGAAAAATAATATTATTGACTACAACTAATGATATCTAAAAATTCAGAATTGAAGCAAAAGTCCTTATAAATGATTAATTGTACAGTTAGTTATTAAGTATAAGTTACCACTCAAATTGTTATATAAAATATTTCAGGTGCAATAATTTTATTTGAATCTTATCGCAATGCATCAAAAGCATATGTTTACCTACTGAAAAATTAAAGAAATCAGAATATAATACGAGGTCTGTTTTGTCAAGTGTTTAACAAATTTTTATTCCAATAAAGAGTTTGTCTATCGCATCTACAAGAGAAGTATACTTGGTTACAAAATACTTAAACTTATTAATATATTATTTATAAAGTAAGAGCTATATTATAAATAACTGTTAAAGCGGATAACTGCAAACTTAATATTAGAAATGGTTTTTGCTATGTTTCATAAAGAATGTTATTACAGATACAGATACTATGATACAGAGATTCGTATTAAATTATTCACCTGAATTTAAAAAATCTGTCAATCCAAATGAAAAGTATTATCATATAAAATGAAACTCTGATTCTATAAGATCTTAAAAAATGTGTGTAAAAAAAACACGAAGATCAAATATAATGTTAATGAGAATTTGAAATTGTGTTCAATATTACTTGATTTAAATGTTCTGTGTTAATAAAGTTTATAGATATACCTTATAACAGTAATATTTATAAATAATAAGTAACCAAAATTTTATACCAACTATGAAACTTAAAACAAATTGGAATTAGAAAAGTTCATGTCAATGTCTCTCGGTAATATACATTTCATTTAATAAAAAATAACGTAATGACATTAATAAATTCTTGAACATACTAAAGCTAATTTATATTAAAAGACTAAGAATAAATCGATTGAAGATTTTCATTTAAACGCTATTTTATAAAATATTCTTTATCGAAAAGATACTTCTTCCTGTATAAAATTTATACGAATAAAGTTATTTTCTTTGTTGATTTCCATGCAATTCTGTATACTTCAAACTCATATTTATGTATAATATTCTTATTTTATATAATTTTATATTTTTAAGTAAATATCTATGTATGATGTTCTAATCGTTTTATAATCTTATATTCAATAATCGCAAAAAATAAAATAAATTGACATTTTTGTTTTGAAATTTCAAGTTGCAAAAGAAACGTACAAATGCGAGTACTATAAATAATTAATAATTAATGAGTAGAAAATATTCAAATGTACTGTATAAAAGGAGTTGATGCAGTCAGCCGTTTAACAATAATTAGAACTTAAAATTTATTTATGCAAAAAATGAAACGCAAATTGAACCAAAATTCATCGTAAAAATCAACAGAAAAGGAGAAGAAATTTTAAACAAGTAAACATGAAATTGTTTGCGTGAATCAAAAAGATATTTAATTAGCGTCAACAACTAAAAAATAGTATTAACGAAGAAAAGTGACAGAAAAATCGGTGAAATTAATGATTGGTTTATAATTTGAGCTAACAATGTTAAATGACTGATATACAAAATTCAAAATACTATGACATATTAAAAAGTTGTAAAAGCCGAAACTGATTATTTCAATGTATAACTATTCAAATGATCAAGATCATTTGAATAAAATAAAAATGTATATTGATTTATATAATTAAAAATGCAGAAAAAAGATGGAAGTAAATTAATAATGAGTTGAGATTGAAAGTGAGTGAGAGTGAAAGTTAAAAACAGAATTAAAAACAAGGACGAAAGTGTTAAAAATAAAAGCAACATCTAAAATTGTATTAAATTATTACAAATTAAGTTATTAAAACGTTATAATCATTATATTTCTATTATTAAACTAATAATGTTGATATTTCAATGTTGCCGTATATTTGCAATTGTTCAGAAATGAAATTTAATGCGACGTTGGCTTTACTTTTATTAACATAAGATTGAAATTGGAAAATTGTAATTGAAATTGAAAAGAATATTTTGTTTATATCAAACACTTTTAGAAACAGTTGCGATGCGAAAAGATCTCCACATAGTTGATAATATTATAAACAAACACAAATGTTACTATTGCATATTCTATTGTTTTGTTGATTTATTGATTATTTCAAGAAAGAATATCTTTGCTTATAATGAATAAATATGCAATTACAATAAATTAAAAATTCATAAGAGACTTGGAATTATAATCTCTGAAATTATATCATTGATAAAAAAAATTAATTTATTTGTTATAAATAATATTTATCTTTTATTGCTTCGATATTATAAATATTATAAACTTAAGTTGTTGTTATTATTATGATAATATATCAATTGAATTATATACGTGCTTTAAATATTTTCATTTGTATATAAAAATTTCTTCGACTGTAAATAATTACTATTTTCGTCGGCCAGAAGAACACGTAAGAAATATGTTTTTACTTCGTGTGTTCAAAATAAATTTTGACCTCTAAAATAATTAATATATTAATAAAACAAAGGCATATGTAACAATATTCTTATATTAATTCATACTCTTCCTTATAATCCTATAATAATTGATTCGTTAATATATAAAATGAAATACTATTGAAATTGTCAATAATATATATTATTTTATTTTCAAAAATTTCAAAATATTTTCAATTTATTTTAAGGTAAATTAAACGTTTTATTACTTTATTTCTTTTGGCGTAAATCAATTGGCATATAATGAATAAATTATTGTAAAATAAATGTAACATACAAAGTTTGTAATTAATTTTTTTTCCAGTACTTTTTAAAATTATTTAAAAACTTCTTGTATCACGTGATGGAATTTATTTTAAATTATACGAAATCAAGTAAAATAATATTAATTAATAGTTAAATACGTTTTGAAAATTGTACATGTTTTTGTAAACAGAGAATAAGAAATAAAACTTTATCTAAAAATCGTCATTTAAATAAATGTTTCAGCATGCTTATTCAAATGTTTTTTTTTTGTACTTGAAAAACAAAATACAATAATCCAAACACTTAATATTCATCTCTAAAAAGCATTAATCGACTTTATACTTTATAACATTAGCCTATCAATTAAAAAAATTATATAAAATCTAATTGAGAATTTTCATTTATTTAAATTTCCGAAATAGTAACTGGAATACAACTCCGTAAAACATCTGAAATATAATTGGAGCAAATACATTATTATTATCATCGTGGTATTTGTTATGTGTTTATACAGGCATTTATTATCACTTTTAACTTTATCTCAATATTAATGGTATTAAAATCAGTTTATCATTACTTTTATAATTCATTTAATTGTTAAATACATTATATACATAAAATGTTATTGTTGATTATTATAAGTTAATTTTTAAAAAATATTTTGCTAATACTTTTAAATTACACTTGTCACGTGACTATCGCCTCGACGCCACTGCAACTCGATTCATATTTTTTTGTATATATAAATTCAAATGAATTGGTGATTCAAAGTTTTAAAAAATACGATAGAATAAGCACGAGGAAACAATTCTAAACTAACAGTAATATACATTTAAATATAGCATTTAATGTACATTCAAATGGCGTAGCAAAATTAGTAAATTCTATTCTTAAAATGTAAAAATTCTTAACCTCGTTAACTTGACAAATTGAAAACTATTATTTAATTTTAAATAATTTCATTAAAGTTAATTACATTAAAATGAACACTTTATTTCATCAATCAATACAGTTTACATACTATAGCCAATAGAATTTATATTTATAATACGACTAATAGCATGAATTAATTTGTTTAGAAATTCTTTCAGGTGTAGCAACAAATAAGTTTATACGAAAATGGAAACAAAAAATTCAGAAAGTGAATATAATACAGAAAATAATGAGAATGTGTCCCAGTTAGAAGAAAGCGATGATGAAATGACAGCTGACCGAGCATTGCAGGCCCTTGAGAATGCGTGGTTGAATGAAAAATTTTCCCCGGAGCTGTTACCCCATCAATTAGAACTTGTGGAATGTATGTTGGAACAAATTTCACATATGGAAGATAATTTAAAAAGGTTGGTAAAATCAGTTTTTGAAAACAATCTTCTATTTACTCAATCAATGTACTTTAATTAATTAATAAATGTCACAATATTTGATAGCATACTTGAACACAACAATAAATGTAATTAAACTTATATAATTAATATAAAATTAATGATTGATTTAATAGTCAGATTGATATTCTAATATTAATAATACTTTAAATGCCGTTGTAACTGTTATCAGGTTGGAAAAAGGAGATATTCGTATAAATATTCATACAATGGAAATCAATAGGATAAGATTTATAATATCAAGTTATCTTAGAAAAAGACTTGACAAAATAGAAGAGTATGCCATTTATTTGTTGTCGGAAGATGCAAACAGATCTGCCGAAGAAGCTTTTATGACACCCGCTGAAACACATTTTGCAAGAGAATATGTATCGAGCATTGAATCTTTATTTACAACTTTAGCCTTACAGCATATGCCACGAAGAATTAAGGACTTTGAACTAAATACAATGTCTTCTAAGCCCAATTTGAATAAGCATGTTTTCATAAGAGCAAATAAAGCAATCGATGGAATTTTAATTCCGGGTAATATGACTGAGCAAGATTTTAAAGAAGATTCGCAACATATTATACAATATGCTGCCATCGCTCATTTAGTAAAGAATGGACAGGTCCAATTGATATAATTTACTTTTATCAATAGTTATTTATCATCTTTCAAAGAATGGTGTGCCTTCGATTCAATAAATATATGCAGTGTACATATCGCAGCTAGTATTTATATATATATATATATATATAGTTCGTTAAAATAATTCCTTGTAATAAATGATCGAATACTCTATCGAGATCTAATTTTTTAAATTTCATCTATCACCATATTCCTACTAAAACAGGATATTGAAGAATGATTTTTATTACTATTTTTCAGTTTAGTTTATGTAGATTTGTAAATATTTTTTATTGATTAACAATATTTATGGAATAATTAATGAAAATTAAATTGCTTGTACAGAATATGTCAAGTTACGTGCGTAGTATTAAACCACAATTTAAGTCTAGGATGTAAAGAAATTTTAATAATAAATTAAACTTAAATAGAATTTCAAAAAACTAAATATAAATAGAATAAATTATAATTGTATATAAGAACTTTTGAAATGAAATATTTTATATTATCGTTATATATATTTTTCTATTATTATTCAACATTATACCATTGTAAGAGTGTTTATATAATAAATAAGGTATTTTTTCTTAGAAATTATTATAAAGTTACTAAAATTGTTATACTATCTATAATTATAAAGCAAAATGCGCTATTAATTTATAATTTAAATACACTCAATGCTTAAGATCTGTATAGTGTATGTGCATAACTATACTAAGGTTATATATATATATATTTAAAATTCTGCATTGTGTAACATGAATTAAATTAACAAAATAAAATATAAATAATCGTAAACCCATCCTTATTTGTTATTGAATAAATATAATATCTGTAATTGTTAAACGGAAAGAGAGGTTTACTTCAGGTAAAGTAAGGCGTGACGATAATCCTGTATAATATGTTGAACTGATTTCAAACAATAGTAATTTACAATAAAACATTTTATAAAAATGTATTTACTTAAAGCATAAAAGAATGTAAATAATATATTTCGTATATTATCGATTGGACAATTGGTCATCATTGAAATGGTAAGAAATTTACAAAAAAATTTGGCGCTTGAAAGAAGAGTATAGAAGTGTTAAATGATGACCAGGAGGGAATAAAAAAGTATCATTTTATATTCTTTTATTCTCTAAAATCTCAACGAAAAGTCTTAAGATGCATAAGAACGAAAAACAAACAAAAAAAAATGGAAAAAATTCGCACCTGAAATTATAAAAATTTGAATGACTTAATCTCACGAGAAATGCAGTGATTCCGAATGCGTGTAAATCGTTTTTAAAAGAAGAGTTAGTGCCCGGTTAATACAAAGTCCATATTATATCTTACAGTCTATATATTCATTCATTACATAATGTATCCGTTGATCAATCAAAATAAATCCGCAATAATATGTACCATAACTTTCCTTAAAGTACTTACATCTACAAAATTGTAAAGATTTAAAAGAATTTCGATAGTTTGACATCGAATATAAAAGAAGAAATAAAGATATCAGATTGATATATACTTTTATTAATATTATCCAGTTATTGTTAATGTAATATTTAAGAAGTAGGAACGGAATTTTAAATTTAATTATTAGTTAAATTAAAATTAATAGAATATTGACCTTTATCTTACCTTTTTGCTTCTTTAAAAGAAAATTTATAGGAATAAATTTATACACACAACATGATTATGCGAAATAATGTTTAATATACAAGAAAAAAGTGTGTAAAAAGTTTTAAAAAGATTTTTCTATTTGTAATTAATTATCTGTTTACAATATTTTTAAAAATAATGAAAAACACTATATTTTCACTTCTAATAATATATTTATAAATTATTTATAATTTATAATTTATTAATATTCTAATCTAATGTATAATAATTATTTATAAATATAAAAATTTCACGAAATGTACATATAAAATCGATCACATTTAAAGTATTTCTATTGTAAAAAATTATTCAATTTCATAACTTTCCTGTCGTATTCACTGAAACTTCAATAAAATCATTTTCTTTCCCATTTTCAATTACGTTTAATTTAATTTTTCATCGGAAAGATCAATTGCTGGTTCTTGATTATCTCGACTTGTGTATGTCTGAAAAAGTATTCAAAAAATTAACTTAAAAAAATTGTAATTTCAATAGGACTTTCACACACCGTAAGTAAATCGCAATTTATTAGTAGTAATAATTACATATTTAATTGCATTCGCACTTGAATTTACAGTCAGTAGAAATAAAACCGCCAAAAAAATTTTATACTTTAAATTATTTAATAGGCACCTTGTGCTTATATTTTTAACGACACTGTCACGTGTCTTCAAACGTCACGTGTTCACCAAATGCATGTATTTGATTTTGATTTCATAAACATAAAATGAATTATTAATTCGTTGCTGCTTATAACTACTATATTGTTATATTTAATATCAAATCAGCGCATCAACTATATCGTTATAATACATCCAATTATTACGAGTTGCTTTCCCTCAACGTCAAACGAGTACATTCTACAATAAAATCGCTCCTGCACTGAATTGCTCTTACCTTTTCCGACACTTTTCTCAAGTACTCGAACATCTCATTGCCCGCGTGTCTCGCCATCCTTGCCAAGTGGCCCTCTTCCTTTCGCAACAACACGCGCGGATGATCGTATTCAACAACCTCGCCATTATCCACAACGAGGATCATGTCATTGTCAATGACGGACTCGAGCCTGTGCGCCACCGTCAGCACAGTGCAGTCCGCGAATTTGCTTTGAATCGTTTGGCGAATGAGTGAATCGGTCACTGGATCGACATTGGCTGTGGCCTCGTCAAGCACGAGTATGCGAGTCTTCTTGACGATCGCCCGAGCAAGGCAGAGCAGTTGGCGCTGACCGGCACTGAAAATCAGCATTCGCAACAAGATTCGCCCAAGAAAAAAAAACTCACATTTACCGTCCTCCTCCATTGACTAGCAGCGAGAGAAATGGCTTATATTGACTTTATGACTATAGTGAAGCTTTTACGAGGAACTTTAATCGTAAAACCCTTTTTTTATTGTCAAACGATAGGACTGACGAGACATGGACACATTAAATGGATCCATTTAAATTATTGCACAACTACTCTACTTTACTTGGTAATAATCTTAACCGTTCAATGCATCTTTAAAAGACAAAAAAATGCATCGTCCATTATCCGAGCTCGCTTAGGCTTGCGCATTATGAACATCACTCGGCAATAGCAATAATATTATATAATAAAGCTTATTACAACCTCAGACTTTTACCACCGTTCTCAATGGGATGATCGAGGGGCACGAAAGCTTTGTGTAATTCGATATCTTCGAGGGCCGCCCAAAGTCTCGTGTCTTCCAGCTCGTGGAAAGGATCGAGATTATTGCGTAGCGAGGCCGAGAATAGCACCGGCTCCTGTGGAATTATTGCAATGTGCTTGCGCAATACGCGCAGACCAATTCTCTTGCTATCAATGCCATCGATAAGTAATTGTCCTTCGGACTGTGCGAACCGAAACAACGCAGAGATCAACGATGATTTACCCGCTCCCGTACGTCCAACTATTCCGACCTGCAACAACGACAAATTGATCATTACGCGTGGAGGAAAAGTTATTTTCTCGTGCGTTTTTTTAACGCGCTTATCTATTCGATATTCTGGCACAATCAGTCTGCACATTAACCATTATATTTACATCAATCGATATAACCTTCGATACAGCGACCATTAAGATCATATTTAGCGTGCTCCGTCTTATTGTCATACGTCAGTCTACAAGTCTGTGATATTATAAGAGTTGCGAAACTTTGGATTACTCGGAGATAGAATTTGTAATTCGATCGCACTCATTAATCGGCTAATCTTGTTTCTCCTAAAAATAATCACTTTGATATCCGACACAATCAAGCGGCTACTTGGATCAGATCGCTGTTTTACTCAAATTTCATCAACCGTCATCTACATTCCAATAGTTCTAGATTTAATTCTACAAAATCAACATTCAACAACAGTCTCTAATTATAACGCATTTTATTCATATATTTATTGTTCAATAAACGTCGTTTTAGCCTTTTACAGCAACATTTATTCAATAAATAACATCTATACCGATCACCTCTCTCCTTTCGCTATCTCTATCTCCTGATTACATCTTGGAGAGAAAAAACACACGCGGGAGAAATCCCGTTAAGCATATTTTTTAATATATATATATAATACCGAACCACCGCCGCCTTTGTTCTTCTTCTAAGTGGATGAAAATTATTTTGAAAAAGAAATATGTTATACATATACGAGTGTATGAACAAATTTGTTGTCACATCAATAGATCGCGCGATGGACGACACACTCTCAGCTCTTATTTGTATAAAAAAAAGATACAAAACGGCACATTTATATAGATAACCACGGCAAATTGTTCACTCCTGATATTTCAAAATTTCTCCATAAATCTGCCCGTCAATTTTAATATATCATTACTCTCTTTGAAGGTTAAACATTAAAGACACATTGAAATAGTCATAATCAATATAATCAATAATCAGTATTGTAGATTTTAGTAAAAAATTAAATTAATTTCTCTTGCATTGAGATACTATATGTTGAAATGTAACATTCCCCATTGCCTCAAGACAAACACTTTTTACTAAAACATTCTACGCAATTTTTCAATTTTTCAATTCTCAAATAAACACTGATGTACCATGTATGAATTATTTTAATAGATCATTGAAAGTGCATTGATTTTCTTACCTTCGAGCCGGGCTTAATGACAAGGTTAACATTCTTGAGGACGGGTTCCTCATCATCGGCGTAGCGCAAATAAAATTGCTTAAATTCAATTTTTCCTTCCTTGGGCCAATCACTTGGCGGCTTTTCTTCAGGACTCGACCCCTCAATATTCTCCTCCTGCTCCAACTGAGTAAACTGCAATATTCGCTCAACGCTCGTCATCTGCGTCATCGACTCGGCTGTCTGTCTAATGCCTCGCTGCAGCATCCCGCACAGCATCAAAGTCTTGTTGACAAAAATCGTTGTTGAATTGCACGAGACACGGTACAATATTTGGGTATAAAATTTTCAAATAATCTCAAACTACTCTATCGAGCATCGGCAAAAGTAAATAGAATAAACTTTATTTAATCAAATGAATTTTATAAACGATCAAGTGAAATTTTGTTTTAACTGAGTGGCATTCGTTACATTCTGTATATTCTATTAAAAATTTCGATTTCACTTTTATCAGAAACAATTTTCTAGCTGACGTTTGCGAAAATTGCATGGTAATTGTAAGGGAGGATAGCGAAAAGTCGAAAACGCGAATTTGAACATTAGAGGAGTAAAAAACGTCTAGCAAAATTAATTGAAGGAAGTAGAGAGAATTTTATAATCGAGTAAGAAGAAAAAAAGACACAATGAAAATGTAGACAATTTATCAATTACTCATCGCCAAAAACAAAAAATGGCTTTAATCCCCCTGAATTTGGTGGCATTGCGATTGTTGTACACGCGAAGGGAGAATTAGTACAGAAAGCGACAACAAATCGTTAAAATGATATTAGAAGTGCATACCTGAGTGATGGCCAGGCCAACATTGCCGGCAAAGGTATTGGATTCGTTAGCAAGTAAGCAGCCAAATGTGACAAAGGCAACGAGACAAACCGAGATGAAATCGAGCCAAAGTCCAAAGGCCGAGGCCACGGCAATTCCAAGGAAGTGAGCCTGTGTGTGTGCGTCTTGATGGGCATCGAAGCGTCGACAGACAATCGACTGACTACGACTCGAGCGAATTGTCACCAAACCATCCAAGGAAGACGTAACGTACGATAAAACTGGACTTTTCGCTGTTATTATTGTTTTTATTGCGTTAGATAGAGCTCATTGGGAATGAAAGTCTCACGAAATTTTCTTAATCCCCAAAATTTGTTTAATTGGCATTTTATGGATTATTACCGCTAAAGAGTGTCTTTTCTCCTCAGTAGTTAAAATAA
Source organism: Ceratosolen corneri (assembly GCA_030522565.1). NCBI lineage: Eukaryota > Metazoa > Arthropoda > Insecta > Hymenoptera > Agaonidae > Ceratosolen > Ceratosolen corneri. The sequence continues at coordinate 44,875 of JAPYYT010000377.1, forward strand.
ACTTTACATGTACTTTATTTGGCCTGTTTTAACGTTAAATATTGTCTATCTATTTGCTTGAAAATGGGTTAAAGCTCGCGTGTATTTCCCTGATTTCCCCCCCCCCCCCGACAAACGTGAATTATATTTTTTGCTAAATATAAAAGTTCTTTGGCAAAAGAGACATGGAAGATTCGTAAAAGTTATTGCAGTCTATTTTTTAATATTTTTTCTTAAACAATAAATGAAATAGCTTCTAAATATCAAATTTTAGACCAAAAATTTTTTAACTCACCACAAAACCATATTATCATTTGACGGTTAATTTAATAAAAAAAAAATACGTTATAATAGATCATTTTTCGTTTTCATTCCCATTAATGGTGAGTACTTGACCACTCGCTCGGATGTTTCAAAATTAAAAAGTACAATTTTTACTTATACTCGACAGTCTAATGCCTTTTATTTCATTTAAAAAATCTTTTTCCCTTTTCTTTCTCTTTGTAGTAAAATTTATGTTTTACTATTTTACCTGCACCTTCCAGTCGTTTGATGCTACATGCAGTGAATACATAATAATTTCTAATCTTCCAATATAGGAAACCAGTTAGAATAATCGACAGAAGAAACCACCAATTAATAATGATTACTTGCACTATGACACCCACTATGATGGAAAATATTTCAATGGACTCGTACATGGTAACCGGTAAGATTTCGTCCATTGCGCCAGTATCTTTGGAAAAACGATTGAGAATTTGTCCTGTAACAAAGCTAAGCACATATATACTAAAACACACTTAGTGCAAGTATTCTCAAAATTGTTATTATCGGCAGTGAAAACGAGACAAAATATTTCACAAAAATGACTTAATAATTAAACTATTCTTTATAAATTTTAACTTTTTATAAAGTTAAGAAAAGTTTAATTTTCCAATATATATATATATATTTGCGTGTGATGGTATATAGAAAAAAGAAAAAAGAAAAAAAAATCGAAATTATAAGAACGCAACAGAATTGCATAAAAATACAATATTTAAAAAAAAAAAAAATTATTAATTCAAAGCATTATAAAGCTACTTTACTCATTTCATCTAATCCGTTGGTAATTCTGTATTTAAATTATATGTTATTTTCACAATATTAATGCTATCGTCTGATTAAAAAGAATATCAAATCAGTTATCTTACCAGAAGTTTGCTTATTGAAGAATTGCATTGGTGCTCTTAAAATACAAGAAAACATTTTGTTATGAATATTAGTACTTGTATTCATGCAAATTTTATAGAATAATAAGCATTTAATTACTACTGTAATAACACATCCCAAAAGTATGCAACCGTAAATAGTTAAAGCAACATTGACATCCGGACAATCCGGAGCTTCTATATTTTCAATAGCAGATAACGATGAGTTTAGCGACTCATTTAATCTTAAATTTGTTATTGTCTTTTCTGTTGTATTGGATGAGAAAATATCCAACAAACTTTGCGTCGAATTTAATACGAAATTTTGCGATCCATTTGCTAATGAGCTGCCCGTAGGACTCGATACATAATGTTCAGTTATTTTTGATAATATATTTTCAGTTTCTGATGATAATATACTGTCCGTTGTACTCAATAGTGAATTTTCTTTATTTGCCAATGAATATTCCATTGGATTTGGTAACAATGTCTCAGTTACATTTAATAGTATATCTGGCACTCTATGCGACAACAAATCTTTCGTCGTATTTAACAATGCACTTCTCTTTATTCTCGCTAGTGTATTTTTCGTTGTATTTGAATATAAACTTTGCATTGTACTTGGCGCAATATTGTTGCTTATACTTGTCATTGTAGTAGTGAAATTTGCCAATGAATGTTCAGTAGGATTTATTATTAAACTAGGTGTTAGCCTTGATACTTCCGGTTTCATAAAATTTAAGCGAAATTCTTCTGTCTTTGTCCTAGGTTTAAACAATAACGTTTATTTATTATTTTAACCAAATAATGATTATTTAATATTATAATGTTAATTTTTATAAAAAATATCGTGTGCTTTATAAATAGAAATAATTTTATATGAGCATAATGATTTTCAACGTCTTCGACGTCTACGTTGATAATTTTTATATATAATATTAAATTAAATGTTAAATAATAAGAAAGTGTCAAAGATTTACAGAAAGACAAAAAATTTTTTTAAATGTATTTTTATCTTTAACTTCGCCTAAGAATATTAATATTAATATAATAATCATTCCATCTCTTTATAACTTATTATTATTACCCAGATTTTACCGATTACACATATTAACCTACAATATTTAAATGAAAACAATAATTATTGTAAGACAATCACAAGGCATATCTTACCAATATGCTAGCCAGTAATCTGAGCCACTTCTAATTATCTGTGCTAAAATGAAAAACAAAATTGTTGTCATGAGAAGAAAGCAGGAATTCCCAGATCGAAAATATCTTAACAATATCGACGTTTTCATTTTTCCTTTCGCAATGAGTTCCTCCGTCTCTTGCGGCTCCTTCTCTGTCTCCTCTGAATTTCTAATTGATTTCAATAAAACACCATCTTGGCAATGTCTTTCATTATTTTCTCTTATTTCTATATCTAAATTAATTTCCTTTTCCACGGGAACATTTAAAAAGTATAATTGTTTTTTAGAAAAATCCGTAAATTTTCCATGAAACTCTAGCTTTCCCTGTAACAAAATTAATTAATGAAGAAAAGTATTTTGATGTTCGAACATAATAAATTTCAATATTTATTACAATATTTATTAATTATAAAGTTACGGTACTTGATTTTCTAGAGCTTTATTATCAGATGTAGATCTTTGTAATGCTCATCGAGTATTATTGAGTATTACAAAGGCATCTTACAAGTAAAATGTATGTATTTGTGAAAAAATACTCTTAGTAAAACGTTGAGAAACTTACATTGTTTAAAAAAAAAATTGTATCGCTCTCCTTTAAACACTGAATTTGATGTGTCACGAATATTCTAGTTTTATCTTTCAGATATCCGTTAATACAGTCATTCAATAAATATTTACAAACATTAGTGTCTACGGAAGAAAATGGATCATCGAGTATATAAATGTCGGCATCTCTGTAAACGGCTCTGCAAGAAACGTAAAATAATAATTGTAATACCGAGTAATTGTTTTTTTATTGTATAATTGTATATTTATCGTATGAGAATAATGCTTTAGCTAATAACAGCTAATTTAAATTTCGAAATATCGATCAATTGTAAAATGCGTAAATTGACTTTTATTAGATTGATTGTTGTATCCAATATGGCACTAATTACAATAGCATTGTCATGTATATTTTAAATCCAAATTTACTGTCTTCCTTACTCTACTACGAGTACTTTAAAATGAATTTATAGAATGTTGAAGAAACAGATTGATACGAAATTAAAATAATAACGAGAAGTATAATTGTCAACTATGGCAAATAAGCGTATAAAATTTATCAAATAACTGCACATTTTTTGAGAAAAAAAAATTGAGAAAAAAAGTTAATAGGTAAATGTAAATTAAGAATATCAATAATGGAGACTCCTCTCTTAAAAGCTCTGAAATTAAAAATATTGCATATTCGTATTATTTATTTGCAGGAAGTAAGGGGAAGTTAAAACAAAATAGAATAGCATGAGCTAGAAAAGAGTTCTTACGTACGATAAACATTTAAAAGCTCCTGTGCAAATACAAGGACAAATGTCGCTGTTATCAGCCAGCAATCGCATACACTTTAAAGCAAATTAAGTTGTAAGATAATGAAAGCTACAGAGTTTATTAGAGCAATTGTTTACCGAGCCAAATTAATTCTCGCGCATTGTCCACCACTGAGGTTCGTGCCTCTCTCCCCAACCTGAGTACGATCCCTCTCACCCAACTGCTCCAAGTCTCTCTCTAACATACAAACCCGCACGACCTCTTGATAACGCCTCTCCTTATATGCTTGATCGAAGAGAATATTGTCGCGTATCGTACCAGGAAATAGCCAAGAGCGCTGAGAGGCGTAAGATATCGTGCCATTGATCTTTAATTCTCCAAAGGAAGGTCGCAGCTCTCCCAGTATCAGTTGGAGGAGTGAGCTCTGCGACAGAAGATCCATTAATTGAGTCGATTATGTACATTGATCGGTGGTTAGGGCAGATTGGATATTGCTAGTTGTAAATGTAGGAGATGATAGTTGAAGATGAAGCAAGGAAAAGCAGGATGCATTTGAGGTATTTGCAGGAATTATATTGTGTGCCGAGATTGAATTTATTGACACTCTGATAATTGGCATTTAAATAAAAATAAAAAGGTTCAGTAATAAAATTACAATCGTTAATTTTTTAGGATTTAAAAAAATTGTTGTTATATTAGGAGAATCTGAACGTATGTACAAAAGTAAATCTTGATATTTTTAATTACTATATCATAAAGCATATGAACATTATGGGCATAAATTAATAATAACTGTATTGCTTGTAGCAATTACTAAGATAAAAAATTCAGTATTATAAAAATGAAAAATTAAAACTATTAACAATTTTAATAACTTTTAATAATAATAACAATTAATAATTTTGACGTACTATGCTGATGTACAATAATAATTACCATTTATAAATACATTACGATTGGAATAAATAGAACCCCTCCTTCAATTATATAGTTTTTGTTCCGTTATTATTTTGTTATTATTTTATTTATTGTATTCTTAATGTGACACAGAATATAAAACGTAGCCAAAATTAAAAAGATATATTTTAATATATATTATATATATTATAATAGTAATATATAAAAGATATAAGACGTGCAATAGCAATAAGGAGATAAGAGAAAATGAAAAAGTAAGAAACTATAAAGATTTATAAATAATTATATTTATTTTTAGAAATCTAATCTAAATTTGTTTCAATAAGACGCAATCGCTTAACATAATAATTAAGTGATATATTAAACTAATACAATATCAAAATTATATTTTTAAATCAGTATATATTAAAGCTAGATTTTCAATTACATTTAATAGAGTTTAATAGTCAGATCAGATAGAATAATTAGATTTAATAGAGATTTAAAATATTCTATTTTGAAATAATATGTCAAAAATCAGTACATGAATACTGATATTCGCACAATTTATATTATACTTAAGAATATATAGCAATACCAATTCAAGCGAATTTCATAATCTAATCATAATTAAATCATGATATTTATTGTTTCACTTCATTATATACCTTTGTTATATAATACACTTATTATTATATTAATGAGATTTATTACATTTATATAGTTTATAGTGAAAATTAAGAGTTTTGTATTACTATAAAAATATAAGTTTTGAAGTAACAGAACGATATATATATATATAAATATATATATATATATATATACATACGTATAAACTATATCATACCTTTCCAGAACCAGTACATCCGATAATTGCATGCAATTTTTTTGGTGCTATATACATTGTAATTTCATGAAGAGTATTCACAATTGAATTTTCTCTCCAGGAAGCTGTAATATTTTTTAATGTTATACCGCCATTATCTTCAATTGATAATAAAGGTGCTCTTATTTTAATCTCTTCGAATTTTAAAAATTTCTATAAAATAATTTATATTATGTAATCATTTATGCAAATTAAAGATAATGTATTATATTAAAAAAAAAATGTATTATATTTTAAAGTTTTACGTACATTAAAGCAGATACAATTTTAGTATTTAAAATTATAAAAACGTAATAACAAGTAGAGTAAATTTATTAAATTTTTGTGATACATATGTAAGCAAATATCGTTTTTCATTGTAAATAGAAAGAAAAAATTTAAATTAACTATTATTGATATTATTAAATAAATTAACCTCGATGCGTTTGATGGACGCTCTAGCTTCTGCAGCATTAAAAATTGCTCGTGGATAATTATAAACCAGAAGATTTTGCAAAATTGTGAAGTATTGAACCATCGAGAAAACTTTATTGGCTGATATGACGTTGCCCGTTAGAACATAAGCCATCAATGTGAAATACAAACAAGTGCGATCGACGAAAGCATTAGAAGCAATATTTATGCCTCTGAGATAAGACATGTAAGTGATCATATTGATCTCGTACCTATATTAGTTAAATCAACAAAATTTTAGTTATAGCTTTTTAAAAAGTATAGATATGAGAAGAAATTATAGTTTAAGTACTTGCAAATAGCTATTTTTATTGCAGTTAATAAGGTATTATAATCACAAAAGAAGATTCACTAGCTTTTGCATTAAAAGATTGTATAATAATAACGAATAACGATAATTGAATAATTTCTCTCCCCGCGAATAAGAATTTTAAGCCATTTAACTGATTTATGCATGCGATAAAACAAAAATCCTGCAAAACAATCAACTATTCCAGATATATTCTTTATATAAAAGGATTAGTCATATACTCTAATAAATATTTGTATATTTAAAAGATTATTATCAATTGTAATATTTAGGAGAAAATGTATTTAACAACAGTGCAATTAAATTACTTTTATACCTATGAGTAACAAAATTATATAAATGATAAAACAAAAAATGTATCTTAAGACAATAATAAAAGTATGTTACAATACAGTGAAGAGATAATAATGAAAAAAGTATCGAAATTGATATTCACGTGACTGTGTACTATGTATTATATTATATATTATGATATGAATTATATATTATACAATTGCGTGATACAAAGTACAATCATGACGTATAAGACACAAAGTTCCAAGTTTAGTTACGTAATATACACCTGAAGGACAATAATCAAAGAAATAATAACAAGATTTACAATGACACACGAGCTTGACAAAAATCTTGCATTTACTTTATAGTATTTGTCTTACCTTCTAGCGAGCGATACGAGATGCTCGAAAGGCTTTTCCCAAGTGTACATTTTGATAACATGAATTCCACTAATTATTTCGCTCATTAGCTGAACTCTCTCGTCGGTTCTCGCTGCAATTTTTCCTCGTAATCTCGATGTTATCTTACCAATGTAAACTGAAAATATTTCCACACTTACATTAAGCTTTTTAAAAGAGAACGTTTACGTTAAAGCGATGGTACATTGACTCTGCGATTTTCATTAGTAACGAGCACCAGTGGTTCTGTTTCATTTGTATGAAAAAAAAGAGGGGGAAAAAAAAAAAAAGGAAAAAAAACAACAACATTTGAAAAGTCAGTTATTCCTAGGGGAAAAAATTACGCCTCGAGCTTTGAAAATTAGAAAAGCTAAAAAGTTAGGGGTATCGGTGACGTCTAAAAAATATTGGCACTTAAATTAGCTAGTGTGTACGAGTGAAAGGTTCGGTCACTCGGAAAACAAACAAGGAAAGAGTACTTTGAACTGGAATAGTCTCTAGAGTCATGAGTAGGACACCAATTAGAGATGACAGTTGAACGTTACGCCAAATAAGATAAGCGATTAAGGCGGCTTGGAACGGTGTAATCCAGATGTAATGTAAGTACACGAATAATGGATCGAATCGAACGACATCGTTGGACAATAAGTTTATGATCTGGCCGGCCTGAGTCTGGGCCACCGATGCATTCGACAGCCGCATGATCTATACAAATAAATTAATTACATTGTAAGCTTCGCTGTAAATAAAGCATCTCAAATTTACCAATTTAAATAAGACGATCGATTTGATGCCTAAATCCTAAAAATGGCTAACATTAATAACTAGGACTCTTAATGTGCTCTAAATTGATAAAATATTTCAACATAGTTGCAATTAAATCAAATGATCTTTTTGATAGCTAATGTTCCTAAATTGTCTTATGTGCATTACATCCTAGACTGTAAAACTGTTTAAATACATCCATGTGAGTGTATATTAATTTAGCAAAGAGAATAAACATAAATACCACGAAGATCATAATAAACAGCAATTGCTTTTAAATAGAGCATTTGATCGAAAATGAAAATTATCTTGAAATTGAACGATAATTTTATAACAATGTATGCTGTTGTAAACAAACCGAACTTACAAATATTTAAAGGGGGGGGCGAAGAGCTTTGTAAATATGCAAATTATACTTGCCTTCCTATAAATAAGAGACGAGCAAGCGATTCTGAGGCGCATACCGATCTCCAGGGTGCCCAAGTCAATGTGATGTTTCAATAAACTGTGTAAAAGAATCATTAGCACTAAACTGCAAGCAAAAGCATATGCCTGAGTTGTTGTTGTCTGAGAACCAATCTCGAAATATTCGACCAGAAGGCCCAATATCAATGGCTGCGATACCCTAAAATTCATATGCTTACATATAGCCGGCCACGTGACATTATTTTTGCTAATATAGTGTCATCAAGGCTCGTAAAGTATATGTATATATAGGTAATTTGATTTGCAACTTTTGAAAAATCAACGTCCCCAAGCAGCCACTAACGTAGCTCAAAATTCGTGGCTTATTATCGATGAATAATTGAAATAAAATAGTATTAAAAATCACCTTAAAATATTCAAGACGAACATATGACTAGCGTAATAAAAATATGACCAGCCAAAGCTTTTCCTTATGGCATTAACCAATTTGGGCTTTCGGTCATTATGCCGTGCATTTTCCACTTCGTTTTTCCAATTTCTATAATCATTGCAGATAACAATTTCACACTTGGCATAATGTCAAGCTCTTCTGCTCCACTATTTAATTTCAAAATTCTTACCTTTCCAGACGACCACCCAGCTCCTCGCTAATATCCAATGGAAGTGTATCATGAAGGTCATTGCTTTGGAGATCGCGAGACTTTCCTTGATGAAAAATTGGTTTCAGCCACCTGAGGAAAATAATGCAACATTCGTGAAATTGTAAAGCCGTAGAAAATCCTGTTGCTTTAACGAACCAAATGAATTGAAATGATCATAATTTTTTTTCATCGGAAATACCATCAATTTTATTAATAAACAACCTTGTTAAGTTAAATCTGTCATGTAAATTAAGTCAAATTAATAGTCAAGCGATAAAAAATAATTTGAAAAATGACAAAAAGAAAATTTATTTTATATATCAAATTTATTTTTTTGGTCATAAAAACTTATACTTGAAGATCAATATTTCCGTATGAAAAAATTTAGTTTTAATATACAAATTTGTTTTTTTTTTATTTAATCTTACTAATAATGTTGTATTGTGAAAATTTTCATAAATCCATGTTAAACTCTTTTAAACATTTTATATAAGATAAAATAATTATATACTACTGCTCAGCATAACGTTTCATTGATTAATCTATTAAAGTATACATTGAAACAAAATAAAATTTTTAAATATCTTTCGCAAAATGTCTATTAACTCATCTATTGACAATACGATTTATATTTATAACTATAGTATTAAATTAAATATGTTCTTTAATTATTATGTCATTATATATAATCTTAAGTATAAAAGGTCAATATATACAACAGGAACTTCAACATAAAAGTACAATTGAATACTTGATAATTTTTGTGTATTAAAAAATATTTAAAAATATAAAATGTATATAAAAATATTTACGTGAAAAACCTATTTAATTATTTTTGCTTTCCGATTTTGTACTACTAATTGAATATATTTGCTACAATAGTGTCCTCTTGCATATTAATATTTCTAAATAATAGTTTGCAAGCACATAATATTTAGATATATTATAGATACATTTTATTATAATTTACAATAAATAATTTTTTTAAATAAAAATGATTATTTTATATTTTAGTATTTACAAGTTTATCGAACGAGATAATTAGCTTCAACAAATATTGAAATTATTTAAAATTTATCATAAATTAATTAACTTACAATTTGCTCTGGAAAAATTGTACATCTCACTATTTTGTTAATATAAACAATGTCAAACACGAAATTTTAATGAAGAGAGCCTATTGGTATCAAAATTTTATTAAACAATATTTTTTTTATACTTGTTAATATTCTTTTATTTATTATTTATTTTACCAAGCATTTTATAAGCCAAAAATAATGTTTAACGAATGTTTACCAAATTTCAAAGTTATTAAAGTTGCGTTATTATTATTCAATTACATGCAATTAAAAATAAAAATTAGTGAAATCAATATTTTCAGTTTAAAAGTTTGTAAGGAAATCTTAAAGGACTAAACTTTTCATAAATTCAACATAATTTTAATTTAATCGATGAAAGTGAATATTTGCTTTGAAAAAGCTAATTAGATATTATATTGTAGAATTTTAATTTATATTCTTAAAAAATCGACCATTTTAAATATAATTTTTGTCAGAACAATATATGAATTAAAAGTGATAAAATAGGATCATAAACTTTTATTATAATTTTTTTTATACTAGACATTTAAATAAAAATCATTATTCAAAAGATAATTCAGTTTTATATTCATGTAATAATATATTATATTATGTATTATACTATAAGCAATTAATAGAAAATCACTATTAATTTGAGAAATAATTAATAAAAGTATATTAAATTTGTTATTATATATCATTTATAGGAATATTTTATTTTACAAGACATTCAATCACGTACTCTCTTTGGTAATTACATGTGTCTATACAAAAAGTATGTACTTATTCATATATTTGGCATGCAATAGTAAATTTATATAAATTTTTATATTATAATCTCATTTAAATATAATATAAAATAATACAGAAGATAATTGCTTTAGTAATTTAAGAATATAATTACAAAGTAAGTTAATTACCTTTACAGCAAACTTTATTTTTGAACTTAAACTTTTATAATTTTTCTTATTTTTATTTATTCCGTTACCGAACTATAATTTTTTTACCATAAATTAGGATTTTAAAAATAATGTACTTGTTTAAGAAGTATTCAATCCCTATTTCCATTCTTATTAAATTGGATTTTTAGTTCTAAATGAAAATAAAGTCACTTAAAATAATGTTTTAAAATTAAATGAAATGTTTGATAAATTAAAATTACTATTTTCAATCACATAGCTACTATGTGGAACAGTGCATTATCTTATCAGAAAATACTACGACAATCTTAATAATTTTATATCACTTCTATAAGAAAAATTCGATAATTTTTTAGTTAATTTAAAATTTTAAATATCTACTTCATCATATTTCAAAAATTCAGCGACATGTAATATTTCTAACAACTAATATATAGTTTGCTTATAAACAAACGAAATTGATTTCAAAAATAGTTATCCATTTTAAAAATCCGAAAATCAATTTCAAATTAAATTCAATTAAATTCAATATTGCTTTGCTATTGTTACAAAATTGTAATTCAATCATTTTAATATCAAACACATTCAGATAGATAAGTTCATGTAATAATCTTACAAAAGATATGAACATCACATATATGTGTATTTATTACGTAAATTATATTGTTTATTAACTTTCGTGGTGTAATGTATTTATTTATTCATTTAATAAAAAATATATAAAACTAAAGGAGTAAAATCGTGCAAAAATTATGTAATTAGCGTTATCTCTTGTATTCACTGTATACATAAAAGAAAATGAAAATGCATCCGTATAATAGGAAAATTCATCGATAAAATTGGAAGATTACTTAATTTTTATTCGTGCACTTAAATTATTAGAGTTAAGTATATTAAATTTAAATACAAAACAAAGTCCATATTATGAGTAAGAGGTGATTTTGCTCATAAATTGTATAAAAATTCGTAATATGACACCACTGAAAGCATATTCATAAAATTATTATTGTTCTTTTAAAATTAAGGGAACATTTATTTTTTATTGTATAGACTAATCCATTAATTTTGTAAAACTTCATAATATCGCTGAATCAAGAAATTTCAAAAATCAAGGAGTTATAGAAAAATCATTAAAAACCTAAACGTAAATTTGAAAAGTTTAACAAATCTGTTTTTTTTTATATAATATTTAACAACATTTCATTAAAAAATACTAAAAAATTTTCTTCGAACAATAATAAAATATATATTAATTTATGTATATTATATACGAATGCAAATATTATGTAAATTAGATAATTGCACTAAAAATTATATGTTATTGTGTATGTTTAATGTTTCTAATCAATTAATAAGGTAAAAACAAGCGAATGTAATTTGAAAATAGGATTTTTTAAAATATATTATTAAATATTGATGTATGTTTTGAATTTGTAGAAGTATTAATAAAAAAATTAATTTTTCATTAGAACCTTGTTATTAGAAAAATTTATCGATATTTTAAATTTTCTAAATTTAAAATTTCATTTAACATTGAAATATTAAAATGCTAATAAATGTTAGTTATAAATTAATAATATAATCATTTAAAAGTAATATCTAAATTAAATATTTCTCAATGTATATGTAATATCAATAACTGTTTGGTAACGCAGAATCCATATACTCAAATGTGATTTAATAAACATGCAATTTTCATTTGATATTTTGAAAAATATACTAAATCTGTATCTATTTACGAAACTTATTTTTAAAATTATTATAGTTTTTAACATAAAAATTGATGTTATTATTATACTCAATTATCGCCGACGCGCGCGCGCGCGCGCACACACACACACACACACGCACCAAATTTATATATTTTTCAACAAAAACGCACTAAAACACAACTTTTATTTTTTAAATTGAAATTTCAAAATAATTCGTATGTGAAATTTATAATGGCCAAAGTCAATAATTAATATAATAATGAGTTAATAGCCTAAAATTTGTTTCAATTGAAGTACGTGAGATAATAAATTCCAATTGAATTATAACATAATTGCTCATAATAAAATCAATTTAAACATTTAAAATGCTTTTAAAGATACCTATTAAGCTAGAATAATTATTTTGACAAATGTTTATTTTCATAAATACATTTTTTTAAGTACTTATCTAATACGATAACATTCAAACAGCCTGACTAAACAAATTGTCATAAGACTAGTGAAAAAAGAATCGTATATATTTAAACGAAGGTACTAGAAAATTACAGTAACTTTAGCAATAAATTACAATTCCGCACCTCAATAATTATTAAGGCATTCAGAATTTAGGATTCTTAAAATGCTTACCTCTATCAACCTTAGCATATTATTGCTTTGTACCTTCATAAAATGTATACTGAATGTATGTAAATACCTCCGTAAAATGTATATGTATATAGACAGCAATTTATCTTCGTCATAGTTTAGAGAGAGAAGCATTATATATCACGAGCACCGAAGTTGTACCGGAGTATATTGGAAATATCGAACTGCATTGGATAGAGATTATTGAATAGTTATATTGGATATACGCGCACTTGGTATTAAAAACTAGTTGTCGTAGGTGTTTTGATGCAATTATAATGAAAAGCGATAGTCGTGTGATTTATTTAAAATTATCCGATGATTTCATCGAGTGTATCGGCTAGCTTAAGAGTTTTAGAAATTATATTTAAAAAGCAATGTCTTTGCAATGGAATTTCCGATCAATATTTTAAAAATCTTGTTGGTTGAAAGCAAATAACATTTCACTTCGGGATATCTTCATTTTAATCTGATCAGTCATCCATCCAAGTGCTGGTCACATGTTATATTTCTTAACTTCGTTTCGTCCAATTGTACGTATTTATAAATAATTATTTATTTGAATTATATAATTTCATTCTATGAACAAGGTGTGTAATGTGGCAAAAATTACTGATAATTTTTAGCTCAATGACCACTAATGTCTGGATTTGTAACTTGTGGTCAATACGTTATATCGCGTTATATAAAATACTGTAATTATAAAATAAATAATTGGAATTCAAGTTTGTGCGCACATTTTGTTGCTTAGCACACAAAATGCTAGACAAAAATCTATATTAACAAACACACACGCGCGCGCGCACATAATTAATTAACTTGTTTGCCTATATTATTTTCCTCACCTAGGACAATAACTAGCAATTTTTTTATTTCATCGAAGCGTCATTGATTCATGAATTTAATTATTTCATATTATTCGCAATTATTATATTATTCGAAATTGACGTTAAATGTTGATGAAAAATCGTAAAGGTATTCTATCTTCTCATACAATGTCTACAAAATTTTAATAAAGAAATGAAATAAGCCAACATAAGAAATTATATCTTCTACGGTATAAAGAAGAGAAAATCAAGATAAAATATTTACCGAGCTATTATCTTGAGATATTCTTATGGACACAAACGATAAGCAAACAAAGGAATATTTAGATGTCTTCTAAAATACGTTTCTATAATCATTTCTATTTGTTCGAAAAGTTCTTTTTTTGAACAAACAAAGATTAAAATAATAAATTAGGAGGCTCACCAGGCCGAGTCAAAACAATAATACGAAAATATCTTACCAAAAAAATAATTTGCTTATAAAATTTGCCGAGAGTCTAGGGCTCGGGTTGTCACGCATACATTGACCCATTTTTAATGGAAAGGAGAGCGAAAAAATAGCGATCGACCAGCTCTATACACGCACGTAGCGTTCGGCAGGGCACTGCTTAATATTTTCCCCGATTTTCCTCTCTTCCTCTACCTCCAATAAATACACGAATGTATGGCAGTTACGCGTAAACGTCATGCGCACTGAAAATCGTGTAAACAAACTCGATTGATGACAATCCAGCCCACACTCGCCCCACTCATTGTTTAATGCTACGAATGGAAAATCGGATAATAGAATTGAACGCGATCAGCTCTCGCAGGCGGTGTCGGTGGCACTAAAATTTCGTCTCTGTCGTTGAGTGTTGAAACCTCGAAGCCGAGGCGTCGTCGCGAGTCGTCTAGATTCTAAGTCTGGCAAATACGAATCGCTGAGCAAATGATATGAGCAACGCATGACTTAACTATTACGGCATGAGAGAGAACGGCAGAGGGAAAAGGGAATAAGAATGGAGTGGAAAGCAGATAACACGGGGGGGTGAAGAAAGAGAAGAATGACAAAACGTGCGCATCGTTTTACTTTTTTTGTTTTATACAAATGGAATTTTTGTTCGTTCGTATTTTGTTGGAAATTATGAGGCTACTAAAGTGACTCGGCGATTTCGTACAATTCGAAAAAGGCCGAAAATAGAAAATGTGAAAGGAAGTTCTATTGCCATAGATAAATCCTTAATTATACGTAAATATTCGCTCCGTTGCTTTATTATATGCATATTATATAGTAATTCTTGAACATTAAAAAGATTGTTTTTGTTTCTGTGGGATTTTATGTTCTTGTAGCTGTGAATTATAAAATTACCTTTCCACTATTGTAATGGATGACACAAATTAAAAATATTTTCTACGCGGTAATACAAGAATATTAGTTTTTCGACAGAATGTACGATGAAAAGATCGTGTCGATGATCTATAATTTAAAAAATTAAAATGTTAAAGCAAATTAAACACTTACGGTGAGCTACTTTATCGAGTTTCATAGATTTAAATACCATTCGAGTTCTTCTCGTGAAATCAAAGTTTACTGCTCAATGGAGAAATAAAAAGATTGCATATTTGATTTAAGAATATATCATAACCTTCTGCATTTTTAATAGGTACGATAATCACTCTCTTATATTTAAGAATCAAATTAATTATCAGACTAATATTACATTTATATACTCAAGTTAATTGATATATTTTACTTATAATAATTTTTCTATCTTGAAACAATGTTTATTTCTATACTATTATATTATAAGAAATACTCGACGCACTAATAATGTAAAAATTAGTTTTTATTCAATACAATAGCAATGGATGTTATTTTATTATAATAGATTTTATTATAATATTTATACAAGTATATAAATTAGTAAATTATATTATTACAAAATCGAACGCTATTGCTGTAATTTGTAATTATAACTATACAATATTTAATTAATATGAAAAGTTAATAAAAAAGGAAAATTTGTTTGTCTTGTTTGTCCAACTACATCTTATAATTTGAATTTTGCAATATTTCTTTGAGATTTTACAAGAAAAAGTAAAAAGTTATAAAAAAAAACCAACATTCCTCTAAAAAATATTATATTTCATATAATTGAAAAGAACTTAACTGCTTACTAATTTTTATAATCATAATTTGTTTTACTTTTGGAATTGTACTTTATGGAATTCTGGAATTATATAATTTGGAATTGTATTTTATATAATTAAATTTTTCTTCAATTCATTCATTATTTTCATTGATTTTTCCTTTCTTCTGTTAACATTATTACCTATTGATATTTGAGCTGATGTACTGTTTTCAATCAGTCATCTTATATAACTCAAACCAAGATTACACGAACTTCCAATTATAACTTTTAATATAACTTTTAAGGAATAATGCCGTGTATTATCTATAAATATCTTTTTCAATGCAACAAAAAAAAATGTACAATTTATTATAAAGAAATTAACTTAACAATGAAGTTCATATTGTTATTAAATGTCATTACTTTTCATAGTTATGCCATAGTTTGTCTTTATTAAGTATGTTAAATAATTTAAATTTACATAAAAATTTATAATTGAATTTTTAAATCTATTTATTTTATACGTGATGGGTAATTTTCCTGATATTTCCCAACCACTACCAAGAATATATACTTTTGTAATCGAATCTACGATACATTGAAAACTCGAGAAAATTTTGAAATTTAATCTAAACAAAAATATTTTGTAAATTATTTATAATAAATCTTATGTCATATTAACACTTTTTGGTGGTTTTTCTTATTATATAATAACCTAATAAATAATTTACAATTATAAGAATCTGAAAATTATTCTTTCTAGTAATTTTTAGAATAATTATAAATGTGCATCAGTCATTTGTTTAAAACTGTAATATTTAAAATCTTGATCAGAATACTTTAAATTTGTATAAAATTTTAGATTTCAAATACAGTTTGTTTATATGCATCATTGTTATTGTAGAAAATTTACAATAATGAAATAATAAGTTGACAAATTAGTGAAAAGTTTGAATATCGACAAAATTCTTATTATATCGACATTATTAATTAATTTTTATTTTGTTTCAAGCGATAAATAATCAAATAAAGTATTCACATATATAGCACTGGAAATTGAATAAAGTAATGTAAATGTAATGGATTTTTTTATCAAAACAATATAATGCAAATTAAATAAAATCTCTACTATATTGATAGATAAACCACGAAATCATTCAACTGATTTCTTAACGCGACATCATAATAAAATTTTATCCTTATTTCATTCATTATATATGTAACAAAATAAAACACGCTCAATGAGTCATAACAATTGAAATTAAATAACAAATTTATTAACGCAATAACATATTTCGAGCGAAATTTTTCTTTCGCTACAGAAATAATTATAAAAAATTCACCGCTAACATCGCTACTGCATTATTATTATTATTATTATTATTATTATTATTATTTTACTAATCGTGTTCATACAGCAATAGTCCTCGGTTTGCAATTTTCGTAACTAAATTAGTATTTACAAGACTTTTAAATCTTTGAATTTTTAGATTCGAAAATCGAAACACTTGTCTCAACATTAAATATCTACTCCATTCTATAAACGACACCAGAAGCACAATTAAGCTTCCCATCTAAAATTCAAATTATAATAAGTTTAAAATAGAACAATTTGTAATATAATACATAATATTTTTGTAATCACTATCATAGCATTATTGTTAGATATTCCATTCCCTATGCTCGCCTACGCTCCAAATGTGACTATAATTTCAAAAATAACTGCTCGTCTCAATAAATTATCTTTCACTACGTATTTTTTGCAATGTTCCTCGCACTTTCATTTTCTCTTTACTATGATTTACAGTCCACGGACTTCACGCCAATTCATCGAGCGACTCGCCCTTGCCTTTTCTCACTTTTACAACTTGCCATCGCTCTCCTCTCTCCTCCGCCCATTAACCTAAGAAACACGCGGGCACCAACGCTTTTTCAAATCACCGAAAAGGACGAATCTACTTGCACAGTCATTCTCATGGCGGCAACCTTACCGAATTCTTCCTTAAAGGTCCTCTCATCTTAATTTAGCAACATAGCGGCAGGCGGCGGCAAACAACCTATGCGCATGCACGCACACGAGACTGTTAAAAGTACTCAAGGAAAAATGGCCGCATTTTAGTCTACACGCGAAGGGAAGCGCGCTCTCTCTCTCTCTCTCCGCAATACGCTTTTTCTTTACTGTTTGCCAATCGCCTTTCTCAGTGGTATTCGCGTATAAGGCCTCCAACCTTACAATAAGCCTACGAGCAAGACTTGCCGCAGCACCGTAACCGTCCGATATTCAAAAAATTGTCGTCCGTCTTTTCGTTCCTGACGTCCTCGTCGCCCTCGCCGTCGCCGCCGTCGTCGTCGTCGTCGTCGTCGTCGTCGTCGTCGTCGTCGTCGTCGTCGTCGCCGTCGTCGTCGTCGTCGTCGTCGTCGTCGCCGTCGTCGTCGTCGTCGTCGTCGTCGCCGTCGCCGTCGTCGTCGCCGCCGTCGTCGCCGAAGTCGTCGCCGAAGTCGTCGCCGTCGCCGGCCCCGCCGTTATCTCGCTCTCTCACTTTCCTCTTTCTCTCTCGCTGCTATTTAGCTGCCGCAGAGACGACACGAAGAAACACGTTTGTTTAAAATTCGTAAAGTTCCTCGAGGAGAGGAGCGAGATAGACTTTCTTAAGGTAAGTGAAAGAATGCATTCGTCATACTTCATTCGTGCAATCGTTCAATTCTCATTCTCCTGTGTTGTTCTCTAACTGTCTTGCATCCTTCAACCTTCGTTTCAATGCAAAAGGCATTGTTTTTAAGGTTAATATTCCATTTCTCGAGCGGACATTCTTATGAAAATATTGCATGCTTCCGAACGCCTACCGGCTTGTTCAGAAGATTATATTGACGCACGACGATATTCGAGAAACGTCATATTGAACTTGTACACATGCGTTTTATCGCGGTGGTAGTAAAAAGGAAGGGGGCAAGAAGGAACGGTTTTTATCATTTGTAGCCGCTTCCCTTTTTCGTAATTACGTTACTCGTAATCGTCCTCTCTTGCTCCACTCACCCACTGACAGTTTGGATTACCATATCCAAAAAATTCATGCTACAATTAATAATGAAAATTATGCGAGTGCTTTCACGGACAAAATTAAATGCAGTTTTAAATTTAAATATGCAAACGACTGTTAAATTTTTTATTAAATATATTCAATGTTCTTATTAAAATCGTGGAAAACAAAAAATATGATACTTTGTTAGTAACTGATACTTTCAATGCTCAGTATCAATTTATTTATGCTGTAATAAATCTAGTATGCGCATATTTATATATATGTGTGTGTGTGTGGGTGTGTGTGTAACAAATGCAAAATACGTTATTTGAATAACTTAGTATTATGAAAAAGTTTGGAAAGAAAAATTTATGTTCTATAAAGTATTGTGTTAACATAATTTTACTTAAGATATTTGGCTCTTTGGATTTCACTTCAATATATTGAAATAAATGTTATAAATATTCCAAGTCATATTTTATTAATATTATGAACCAAAGATTGCATAGCTTCTTTTTATTTATTAAGAATAATAATGACTTGTAGCGTTAATACATGTTATTTTATATTTGAATATTAGAATTGATATCTAATTGAATTTTTTTTATTTTTTTAAGTTAATTGAAATGTTGGATGTGAATATGAACGAATGCGTATGAAAATATATTCTTATAGCCTTCTCGTTTGATCTCAATCTCGTATAAAACCTCATTAGTAATATATATGTATATATATATATATATAATTTACAAATAAATAATAGTAGCGATTCTTATTCAATTGTATTTGTTGTCGTAGGTAATGCGTCCGATGCAACAGGCTCCAATGGCCCCGACACACCAGCCTGTGCAACATCATACCCATCATCAATTGTTATCAATGGCACCACATCAACAGCAGCATATGCATCATATGCAGCATCCAGCCATAACCAATCAACGAATTCTGATGGGTATCAGCTCTCAGAATTCCAACGGTAAGTCCAGACTTATTGCATTAATCTTCGCTCACTTGTATTATTTGCTTTATGTATAAAAATTAAGCACAAGATCTCCTGATGCATGAGTTTGTCCACTTTTAAATATTTAGCTAATAGTTATTGCTGATTTTATGCATTTAATTGCTTTCTTAGTTTTTACAGACTGAATTGAATGAGTTTGAGAAAGACAAAAAAGAAACTGGGAGTGTCTTATCAAAATGTAATTAATATACAAGGACATAGACTATTTTAGTTTTCTTGTCAGTATTAAAAAAAATTTAATTTGTTAAATAAATATTGATATTGAGAATTAATTTTCAATCCTTACTATTAGTGAGTACGGTATTGTATTATTGAAATTGTTGACAACCAATTGAAAATCCAATATTAAAAAGTTTTTAAAACATTTGAAGAAAAGTTTGTTTTTCAGAAAATGTAAAAGATTTTCTATGTTAAATAATGGGCTAATTGTGTTATATGGACTACATTTTTTTAAAATCAAATATAATTATAATGTACAAAACTTGGGGAAAAAAAGAAGAATTTTCATAAATCTGAAACAATGTTGTAATTGAAATACATAATTTTTTTATTGCCACAAAATGTATTAGTGATTGAAATTTTGTTAAATAAATTTAGCGAGCATTGTTTAATTGTATTTGTCAAATAACGAAATCATTATTATTTTTAAATATTATTACAATTTTAGAATACAAAAGGAAAAGGAATTTTAATGTCAATACGTTTATTTTGCAAATTAATATGTAACAAGTACTCAGTATACATAATCCCTTTGAATTATAACAATATCTTAGATAATTAATATAAATAAATCTTGATTATTCCTTAAAATTCTTTAGCGTAGAAAAAGTATGTAATATTTCTAGTATCATTAAAAATGTACGCTATGAGTATATTGATTAGTTACATCTTTAATAGTAAATAAAATAGAATAAAAATTATAAACGAGTACAAATGAACATCGGGGGGGGAGGGGGGTATATCGGGTGATTTTTATAGTGTAAGAAAAATATTTATTAACAAATTTGTTATTTGACTGAAATAATCCAAATGTCCGAATGTTTTAATGCATTTAAAAATAAACAGTTAAAAATTCAAAAAAAATGTCACGAACCGAGTTATATAAAATAATTTTAAGATCTCGTATTACAAATCGGTACATGTAAATTTTATCCAAAATAAATATTCAAAAGTACTTTCAATTCATATGAATATTTATATTCATTTTGAATCGCGTATATCTGTAAAGTAAATTTTAATAAAAATACTTCATTTAATAGTAACTAAAAATATTGACAATTTTTTTCTTTTAATTATTTACATTGTGCATTAAGTATTATTTGATAATATTATTTTATCAGATTTTTTAAATTAATATAAGATAGTATTTACAATTGTAGAGAATAAAATTTCAACCTAGTTGACCGATAAATTAATTTGTTACCGTTCAATTAAAAAAGACGATAACATTTTTTGTTAGCGTTTATTCGTAATCTTGAATCGTACATTGTGCTTTCTTGTTTTTTTTTTCGATCCTGTATTTGCAAAATAGTTTAAAATACTCTGAAACCGTAAGAATATATTCTAAAGTGCTTTGACCATCGATATCTTTGACTATCAATTACAACATTAAATGGCTTTTGATATTTTTTTCTGTTTGATCCTTGAAAGTTGTGAAAAAATTTTAGTTTATTTTGAAAAATACGTAAAATCATTGAGCATAACAGATGTGTATTATTATTATACATATACAGCCAGAGGAACACTTGGCTTTGAACTGAAAAAAATGTTAAAATTCTAGAGCGAGCATAATGATTTTAACAAGAATATAGATAAATTAGATGTTTTTGTTGCTTATTATGTTCGACTTTTTTTTTTTATCTTATACTGTTGCTGCTAGAGTACTCTATGTTCTTAATTTAATAAGGTGATGGTAACGATAGAAATTTCTTTTTATTTAGTAAACGTATTAGTTAATTTAAATGTGTGATCGATTGCTACACATGTGACTCATGTAACTTATATTATTCGTGCCAACATCCCAGATTGTTTTTAGATTTAGCAAACGTCATCAAATATCATAACATCAACTTTCTCCTACTACATGACTTTAATTTAATGAGCAGAATATTAGTTAAAGGAAGTTAACATCGGTATTGAGCGTCAGAATAGTTGAAATAAATTATCGATGCTTTTCAATTAAACATTAACGAGTAGTACTCACCGTATTAATTAATTAATTTTGCCAACGTCATTTTGAAGTACTTTTTATTGATCGCGTAATATTTTGTTTTTCTGATTTAATTACTCTCTCTCTGTCTCGTGCATTAATTGAAAGCTATTCCGATAAAGTTTAGCGAATCATTCGAGTGCTGGATTGTTGAGAAAGGAAACTTTGCCCACGTCAATTGAATCGCAAATTAACTTCGCATATTATGCAAAACTATTCGCAAGAGGTTCAACGATGTCTTAAAGCATTTATTTATTAGGCCCTATTTAAAAGCTTCTATTCTGTTTATTGATTAAAGGGTTTCAAATTTAAAGTCGTCGAAAGGACAAACCGTGTAGTTAGATAAAATCACATTCATCATTGTTTTGTTTATTTTTTGTTAGTGCATCGCTACGTTTTACTGGTAATACTGGTATACGCCATATCCTGTGCAGATGCAATAATACATCAATCACCAAACTAGATAATCTTGAAAACTTGGAATTTTTATTTGGACCAAGTAGGTGCATTGAAGGTCTGTTTTTTGTTTGGAGGATTTTAAGATAAATGACGATGATATTTTGTTTGATCGATCTGACAATTCTGTCCGCATTCTGTACTATTGTATTTCATTCTTCGAGTTGAAAGTGCATTTTATTTTAATTTTTTTCGCCCTTCTGTTCCTTGATTTACAGGAAGTTAATGTAAACATTCGTTTATAGAGATCGTTGTTGATTATTATACGATATTACTGGCTTTAATATTAAAGATTTCGTACGTTAAAAGTATACGTTATACGATTTACCTTTAAATTCTTTAAATACATACATTGTATACGTATTGTTGCGTTGAATTTTTTTTTTTTTTATATATATATATATATATATATATATATATATCAATATTTAATTAAATTCATCGGACTCTATTAATTTTATATTATACATACGTTTTGTTTAATGTGAAATATATGACGTATTGCTGAGTTTAATTTGGCTGATGAGAATGATAAAGGCTAGATTGATATTTGGTATTTTGTAATGTCGCCCATAAGTTTGGTAATATTACTAACAGCTCATTGAGACTATGCTTGTATCATGCTAATTATTGTATATTAATTTGTTATTAAACAGTGAAATACATTTAATTTTTAATTAGATCATAGTTGTTAAAGTCTTCCATGAAATGATGTAATTTGTCGTCTGGGACGTTTGGCATTTAGTTACTTGACATTAATTGACAATTACAGGCCCGATAGCGTTGGTGAACGTTGGCTTGAAAGATCAGGCAAACGCTATTCCCTTGACACTCCAGAATCATCCTTCTATTCAACAGCAACAGCAACAACAACAACAATCTATACAGAAAAGCATCGAACAAAAGAAAGCTCCCAATGAAGATACTGGTAAATTTTTTGTTTCCTTTTAACTCAAATAGACTGTAAAATTCTTTCATTTTAGAGGCATGGCTGTAATATGTAAACAGAATTTCCAAGTAAATTTCTGGATATATTATCAAAAGTTTAATAGAATCTATCAAATTAGTCACACATTTAACATTTTAATTTAAAATTTTCTATATTTTTATTTCGTAAATTAATCATTAGGGATTTGTGTTTGCGTAAGAAACTACGCTGTTACTAAAAATCTACTCGTATTAGTAATATTATTATTAGAGGAACAAATTAAAATCGAATAATGCGTAAGAGATCGGAACGTCTACTTTATAAGATCGACAATTTGCTTTACTTGAAACGGAAGTAAAATGTGCGCTTAGTTTATCTTTAATACTTAAATTGTTCAATCTTATATCTTTGGCGATTTAAAATTCGTACATTACATTAAATTTAATAATATCGCCTCAGGTTTATATTCTTTTGTTTTATTTTTTTTTTATGCAGTACGGATATTATAGTCAAAATAATAAAGAAATACACTCGAGCATAAGGAAATTTAAGATTCGCCGATTCGACCAAAATTATATTAAAAACATTTCACGACAAATAATTACAAAGTTATATATATATAAATAAATTGTAAACAACGGCAAACCAAATCATTAAAAGTAACCAGCAGGTGCATCGATATCTTTTAAGGCTTATGTAAAATGAAAATTTTCTTTTAATAATTTATGTTATTGTAAAGTACTTGGAATTTGTATTTCCAAGGCAACACAATATTACATTTCAAAATAATAAAATATGTCGAGGTTAATTATAATATAACATGCTCAAAAGTAATGATGATATTTCATAGATCGAGAATAATGTGAATTGTCCATTGGTAATAATAATAATGATATTTACAACAATGCGAGAAGTCGGTTAGTTTAGTTACGAGTGAGAGTCGATGATAATTACGCGATTGTAAAGTTTGCGAAGGCCAGCTTTTCATTATTCACGCAGAAGAACTCCTGACTTCTGGCAAATTTCATACCACTCTAAGCGCGAAAAGCATAAAAATAATGTAAATGACGTGATTCAGGTGAGTCAAAGGATGACGGCTCGGGGAATCAGCAGCAGGGCCAACCCAACGCGACCGACACCAACTTGGCGAACACGCGAGAGAAGACACCAATGTGCCTGGTGAACGAACTCGCCAGGTTCAACAAAATCCAGCACCAGTACAGGTTAACGGGCGAGCAGGGGCCCGCGCACAAAAAGTGCTTCACCGTGACGTTGATGCTCGGCGAGGAGCAATTCATCGCCGAAGGACCAAGCATAAAGAAGGCACAGCACAGTGCTGCCAGCAATGCCCTATCGAAGACCTGGTATAGGCAGCCACTGCCCAAGCCCACCAGAGCTATCAGGATACCGGGGAAGTGCCCCACTGGTTCTGGTAAATCGCTAGCTTATCCTTCAATGGAATCGCGTTTTCCCGTAATTAAACTAACGCACGGAGGAAGCAAAGTTACAGCTTTGATAGTCTAGTGGCGTTCTGTCTCACATTGCACCCGATAAGCCAAAGCCAAGCGAAACGATATAAAAGCTTCAGTGCGAAATTAATAAAGTGTATAATGTATACGCGTATCGATGATTTTCTAAATTTGCAGCTTTCACGCTGACTCGTTGAGCGCGCGATAAGTCTAACTCGACAAATTGTTTCCTCAGGAGGATATTTGCCGCCGACGGTAGAGCTCAATGCTCTGGCAATGAAGAGGGGAGAGCCGACAGTTTATACATTCAGACATGCACCCCCAGCGACAGCCCCAGCGCCACAACAGTACATCGCACACGGCTTCACGTTCCCACGTTTATTTACGCCACGATATCCAACCTACAATCGAGGTTTCCATCAGGAGCCTCGAGGAGTTTATCTCGTCACGTTGAAGGTACATAATTGAGTGGTCGCCAAATAATTTCAAGTCAATAATCTCATTCAAAGCTTACATTTTTTTGCCCAGCCAAGTAGCTAATCCCATGCCCAATGATAACAATATCTGATTGGCTTGAAATGCCAACTGATCAGGCATTTCGGCGCTCTGTAGTTATTTACATAGCCATAAGCATTAATTCCTATTTAACTAACGTCCATTTACAAGAAAAGTATTTGCAAGCAAACTCAACGTTCCATTAAATGTTTGCCCAAAGTCGTCTAATTTTCTATCCATACGACTGCCCACAAATCAATATGTTACAAATTTTATAAACAATATATAAGTGGTTTGTTGATTTTTCGCCGCCTCGAAAAAATTCAGGATTATAAAAAACTTGGACCCGAGTTCTCTAATTTACGCGTGGCATTGTTGTTTAAAAAGGCATACAGACAATTAAGTCAAGGTGCGCAAAATGTTTCATTAGGTCGGTGAGAGAGAATTCATCGGTCGGGGTATGACGGGACAAGAGGCACGACACGATGCGGCAAGCCGTGCCCTCGAGCAACTCCGACAACTGCCTTTACCCGAGGAGATGGTGAATTCGTCTGTGGCGGTGGGCGACGGCGTTGGCAACGATGCCGGATCTGCTGGTATCGACGATCCCAACGCTGAACTCAAAAGCTCCGTGTCACTGGTGCACGAGACCGCCCTTAAACGCGGCCTCTCGGTCAGCTTCGACGTTGTCTCGGAAACTGGCAAGCCACACATCAGAACCTTCATGACCAGATGTACAGTCGGCGACAAAGTCACTTTGGGCGAGGGATCCTCGAAAAAGGTATTTCACGTACTCTTGGCTTCGTGTCGCAAGAAATGAGAAATAAAAACTTTGTACGACGGTTGCTTCGTAATTGTCGCAATAAATCGACAATAAATTGTCGCAGGAAAAAAAGCTTGGAAAGAATAACGTGGCTCGAAGAGTTGCACATCAATCTATTTATTAAGCTTATAATCTATGATCAAAGTGGAAACGAGATGTCAAACGGAATTGTAAAAAGGCACATTTTTCAATCCTAATAATTTTGCTCTTCTTCTTCTTCTTCTTCTTCTTCTTTTCTACTTTTAACGTGCTCCACAATATTGCATAATAATAGGTATTGAATATTAATTTTGGCCCTTCTCAAATAATTAAATTTTTTTGGCTAACAAACGAAAAAGCAAGAATGAAAGAAGAAAGCTAATTGCCTGCAAAATCTGTTAATATTTTATGCCATCTATTAATAAATAAACGAGCTTTGCGAGCCACGATAAAGGTACGATAGTTATACGTGCGTGCGTGCGTGCGCGTGTGTATAGAGAGCAAGAGAGAGAGAGCGAGAGAGAGAAATGGGCAATTTAACAAACTCGTTTTTGTGCTTCAGGTATCTAAGAAGCGAGCTGCTGAGCTGATGCTGGAAGAACTGAAGCGCCTACCACCAGTCGCTACAAATAATCGAAATATGCGCCTGAAACGCAAGCCCTCGGCAACAAGAAAGAAGTCGCGCAATCTGATAAAGGTGTACCAGGAGCCGCGCACCGAGTCCGACAGCTCGGACGAAGTGAACCCAATATCCCGCCTTGTCCAGATACAGCAGGCCAAGCGTGAACGCGAGCCCATGTATAATATCGTGGAGGAGAAGGGTGCGCCCCGGAGGCGTGAATTCATCATGAACGTTTCGGTGGGACAGTACTCGGCCCAAGGGATGGGGCCGAATAAAAAATTAGGTAATGCGGGATTGATTGTTGGGCGTGCGTTATAATATAAAGTACATTTGAAATGAATTGTTAAGGTGTTTGAGAAATGCTTTTTAAAGTTAAATGGCAGGTTAATTGTTGAGTTGAAATTTTTGTTATATGCACTTCAAAGATTTTAATTTAAGCACGAGGATCGGAACGCCTGCTCCCTTATTTAGTTGCGCTAAATGACGAAATTTCTTTTGTAGACAGCAATATGTATGACTATATGAGGCGCAGTTTTAACACAGGCGTTCCTATAATATCGCCTTCTCTTTATAATTGACGACACCTCGAATAAACAGTGTCCGGCAATTCGTTTCAAGTTCGCTGCGTGGAAGAGGCATTCGAGGGTAATGAAATACCCACTGAACTCTCCAATACGCACTTCCCGACACTTACCAACAAGCGCCGATTCATTATTCGTCGGAATATTTTTTGAAATACATCGCCAAGTCTTTTATTTACATTTTTTAATGTTAATCGAAGAATTTTCGAGGCAAAATTCGAGCATGACAAATTGCATTTAAGAGTGGAAATCTTTAATGAAAAGGAATATCTTCTTATTATAAATGTCTTTCTATTTAAGCTATTGAAACTACGTTAAGATTTAAGGAAGATATTTTTAGAGACTTTTTGCTCTTGTAGCTGCTAACCATTTCATTAATAGTAATGCAGATTTATTGACTCGTAAAATAAATATCTTGTTCTTCGAATCATTTAGCAAAGAAAGCTGCAGCTGAGGCGCTCCTCAAGACTATGGGATACAGCAAACCACAACCACAACCAACAAAGCCGTCCATCAAAAATAGTAACAGTGTTGGGGTAGGAAGTAATGGAGCGGAAAACAAGGAAAACGAAGGCAAGCGGAAGGTAACTTTTGTAGAAGTCGATACAAACAACGATACAACGCACAATCATTCACAAGGAGGTGATAATTATTAATTTCATTTTTATTGTACGTCGGTTGCAAGTAGAACAAATTATTAAAACGTTATTCATCATTCGATCGAATAAAGGTACTATTGGACGTCAGTTAGTTCCTGGACTTCTTCTGGTAGACAATGGTGCGGATTCTAAAGTTATCAGCGGTCCAAGCGTTCAAATTGTTGCTGAGGAGCTGCGCGGGCAGCAGCAGCCCCAGTCGAATATTGTCTCGCCGAAGGAGCAACTCAAATATCTTGCTCAGCTGCTTGATTTTGAAGTACAATTTAGTGATTTTCCAAAGGTATTTTACATGCCAAGTATTGGTGAGCTTGTTGAAATAAATTTTGTGTAACACCAAGCTTACAATACGCAAAATGATTTGCTTTTGTTAATCTCGAGGGAGAAATACTTTTAGCGCGAAAGCATGATAAAATAATCGATTTAACTTGTGTCAGCGGTACATTAAAATTGCATGTAATTAATTTCTATTAATTATTGGTTAAGGTTTTATTTAAAAAAAAAAACAAAAAACTTAACGAGGCTGTTTATTATAAACAAATGTATTACCATTATATGAAAAGTCACTATCTTCAAAAATGTCCGAATGGGAAATATATTTGGTTGTCTGTGAACGTTCAAAAAATTCTTCAAATTTATGCAAGTACAATTGCAAAGCTTTTTACGCTTAGTTGGAAGAATTCATGGTATTATTTGTTTGCAGGGCACCTATAAGGAGTTCCTATCGCTTGTCTCGCTGAGTACAGATCCACCACAGGTCTGTCATGGCCATGGGCCTACCAAAAGCGCTAGTCGTGACCAAGCTGCACTTACTGCCCTGCGGACCCTAAGTAAATTAGGTCTGGATAGTGTTACTAATTCTAGCAAAAAAGACAAATCCAATGCCACATCAAATAGTGACGGGAATGGACTTCACACCTACAACACACAGATTCAGAGTAACAGCGTCATTAATGGTGCAATGGATAAGTGAAAAGGAAAGGGAATTTTCCATTTCTTTTTCTTTTTCTTTTTTAAATTTAAATCGCTATAACTTTTCCTTCATTATTGTTTTACTTCAAACACGTTCCGTGATAAGCAGTATGAATTGACAATATTTTTATCAACTTCTCATTGTGTGAGTGTAGTAAAGTTACACTGAAGACGTTAGTAACGTAAGAAAATGTTTATCTATTGTTTGATGGAAGAATCGAAATAAGCAAGTTAAATGTCACTTTTGTTAAATAGAAATTACGAATTCATAATTATGAGTTAGGCGATTGCTTATATGTGAGATATTTGCTCGATAGGACTATTGATCGACACTCTTTTCACAAAATTTATAGAATCGTGAATTTTGTAAATTATTTTATACAATATAAATGGTAAACATTTTTAAATGATTACTCGTATAATTAATTTTTTTGTTTTATTTGGATGGGAGTAATCTTTAATCTTATATGTTTAATTTGTTGATTAAAACAGAAGCAAATTTGTGTATATAATTATTCAAATATGAGTTTACGCGCATAAAAGTTTCATTTACTTGTTTGTTTAATTGATCTTACCATTATTGGTCTTCGGCGAAAGAACAAAACTTTTATTTAGCTAATTCACTAATTTACGTCAGTTTGTAATAAAAGAAAAAGAAATCATGAAAAACAATTAGAGTAATATTTTTACAAAATTTGAGAACATAACCAAAATGCACTTTAATTGAAGATATTGAAAAAATGTGTACGCAAATGGTACAGTTTTTAATATTGATTGAAAAAAAATAATAATAATAATAATAATAATAATAACAAAAAAATAATAATAAAAACAATAAAAAAAAAATGATATATTCAGATATATTATTAATTTATTTGGAACAAGTTATCGTTTTAAAATAATTAATTTGTAAAATCCATGAATTACCAGTGGTTCTTGTCAGATTGAACGAATTATTGTACGGCGTTTACTTTAAATGTTGCTTGATTTTGAAGATGGGTAACGAAAATAATTTCAAATGATATAGTATTTTTAACATATTAATAACACTCGACCAGTGGAATACTTATTTCATTTTTTGTTTTCTTTCGTTTTAATTATTATTTAAATAAATAAATAAATAAAATAAAAAGGAAGGTATTCATTGTGCACGTATTATCGCTGTATTTATCATCATCAATTTCGTTAGACAGTTAAGTTTGATCGGCATGTAGATTCATTTTGCAGGTTTTCTGGCTTGATGCGAGAAAACAATGATAAACTTCTGTGTATTTTTGTGTAAATGATGAAGAAGCAAAGAGAACGAAGATGTGATTTGACTAAACTGCGAAGTGAATCTGCGAGCAAAAATTTGTACGACGACGACGGTAGCTCATTACAATTTTTTCTCTTAGCTTGTGATTACATAGCGTACTTTTTATATTTTCGAATCGAAAAAAAGAATCGCAATCGATGAAATGCGGCCATATCTCGACTTCATAAAAAAAAAAGTATCCGATACCTTGTCTTGGTCGTTGGCATGAATGTAAGTTACGCCGCATCCATCGAAATTACCCGACAACCTAAATCCTCAAATTCATAGTGATTATTAATGTTCCTTTTTACTTTCTCTCTTGAATTTTTACTTTGTGTAATCGCATTGTGCAAATGAAGGCAACAATGTAGCGACAAAGTTGTGCGCAAGAAGAGAGAGAGAGAAAAAGTTTATTAAAAAGAACTGAAAAATGATGAAAATAGAGGAGATAAAGGAAAAAGGCAACGGGTAATTTCGCGCATGCTTTTAAGTCCCAATTTGCTTTCGTTCGGGGCCTAGAAGCATTCTGGGATTACATTCGTGTGAATGTCGCGAAAGGTATTGGAGCATAAAATGAAAAAAAGTAAACGAACACGTAAAACAACAAGCCATTTGAAATTTTCTCGAGCCACTTAGGCGAAATCTTATTGACAAAGGTCGGTGGCTTGATCGTTTCAGAAAATTTCAAAGAGACCGGTTTTTTATTAGAATTATAATAATAAACTGATAGTGGGCTAATATCTCGAAATTCTTCCCCGTTGTATTAGGATTTAGCGCGACACTGCGAACACTTATAAAATTATATTATAAAGTCGCCAGATAATTCTGAGACAACGCCAAGCGAATTTTGGCCTATTGCCCACCAGCGAGCGAAGAAGAGAAACAAAGAAAAAAATCCTTTAAGTATGTACAATAATGAATGTAGGCAATTTCGATTGTCGGTATGTATACTTTCATTGGCTTTTGATTGTAATATGTTTGGTTTTTAGAGGCTATTTGGAAGTAAGGAGTGAAATTTTTCATTGGATAATAATTGTTGAATCGATGAAATTTAAATGAAAATAATATTTCAAGCGATAATTATATTTTCTATTTATAATTGATATTAAATTTGAGCTATCTCGCATGATGAAATGTAGATGAAAAATTAGATTAAATCAACAAATGGTTTAAATGGTAATACATGAAATTTGTTTTTTATTAATTAGAGGAAATAACAAATTTAATGATTCAGCTCTTTTCAAAAGTAAGAAATTTTCTTTTTATAAATGATATTAAGATGATCGATGATGAGTTATTTTAATTTTCAATACGAAATGAACATAAAAATTCTTTGGCTACGAACAATACCACATTACCTTGATAAACGAGTATAAAAATTATAAAGCAATTATTAAGTTATTGTTATGAAAATTTGCTGATAGCATATTTGAAATATTTACATTAAATATTTACACGATTGTTAATATTTCGTTAATATTGGCACTGTTGCAAAAGTAATGAAAGTACCGACAAATCGATATAATAATACTATCTTATATTCATTATTCTTATTGCATAAATATATATATAAATATATGTATAGATATGTGCATGCGTATACATGCGTGCACATATTTATACATAAAACACGTATATAATCAATTTTAATTCAATTAAATCCATTGAAATATATCTTATTAAGAGAGCTTGCAATTTAAGCAGTTTTGCAATCTCTATTTTATTTCATAGATCTTTTTACTTTTTTTCAAGCTAAGGTAGAGCTCAATACTTAAATATCTACATTATTTAGTCGCTTTTAAATGAATTGTACTCATTGATTAATCTTTTATCTCAAATTTTTTTATAAATTACCTTGAGATAGATAATAAGGAGCATTTGTAACGTTTGTAAAATTTAGTTTACGTAACACTTCATTGGACACTTCTGCTTATTAGATCACCACTTCATTTGTATTTATTTTAAATTATTTGTAATATCTACGTGATTATATCTCTTATTATCAGAAGGTAATTCTCTGTATTCGCGCAAAGGTTCACATAAAAAGGATGACTAACTCTTCGGCAAAATTAATTTGTTTTACAAAATTATGGGAAATCTTTATAAAGATCAACTAATAGACAATGCTAAATGTTACAGTATAGGCCTACCTTAAAAACACGAAAATATTGTAATTAACAGTGCTGCATTCGCTAGGCACTTAACGAAAAAACATTTGTTACGTGCCTCCCCGTAATAACGACTGTTTTCTAAGTAGTTTTCTTGTCCGATAAGCTTCATACAGGTTTTGCTATAATTTTTTTCTTTCTTTATCTTCACAAGATTTTTTATATATACTTTTTATGTTTTAGTGTGATAAGCCTTTCGATGAATATTTCATTTCTAAATATCACTTCATGAATTATGCGTCTGTCATATAAGTGCAGGAATGCAACAACGGTATGCATTCATAATTAATTCAAATCCATGAGATTCTAGTAAAAAAAGAGGAGGAGGAGAAAAAAAAAACACTTTTTGATCATAGTTTTCAGTTTCATTTAATCAAAATTACGCTTCTCAAATTTAGAAATATTTTCAAAATATTGGAATAACATTCTATTTACATTAATTTACGTGGTTGAGAGAAGTTTTCTTACCTCATTGCAGCTTTAGATAAATAATATTTTAAGCGCGCAAGAGAATCAATTCTGTAAATGTTCTCTCAAGCTCTTTGTTAAGCAAGTAAAGTATGAGTAATCTGTCACATCAATTTCACAAAATAAAAATGAACGTAAAGAATAAAATTTTTAATTTTATATCGTTACTTAAAGGCCAATAAATTATATAAACGAGTGAATCAATTTTAATAAATATATATATATATATATTGTAACAATCAACATAATCGATATTTAAAAATCACAAATTGCTTTATTAATTGTAAGATTTTTTTTTTTATAAAACGGAGCGAATAAGCTTGATTACATCAACACGTTTGTATACGCTTGTGCTCCTCTTTTTTTCTTTTTTCGTATTACTTATTTACAACGACAAAAAAGACTTCATTTTATACGTGAGTATTATTGTTACACGTTACGTTACACTATCTCTCCCTTGACATTCTTCTAAATTCACGTCACTTTGTCCTGTTCAAAAGTAAAATTATGATCATTAAAAAATTGTTTCAATTGACATAAAGAAGCTACGACACCATTCGGGTAAAGCAACATCTTGCATCTATTTTAGCCTTTCGAAAAGCACGAAGCTGCGTGTACATAAAATTAAATAGGATGCTGAATACGAATTCATATGAAATGCACGTACAAGATATTTAGGAAAGGATGATATTCACTCGAGGCGATGCGAGGTAACGTATTCCACTAAAAATGATGAATCACATTTTGTTGCCTCGTTGAAAAAAAAAAAAATGATAAAAGCGAACGAACATGTCAGTTTGTATTTCAAACAATAAAGAGTTTAAAAAAAAATATGTCTACGCTTCCTCATTCGATCCTTCGACTTGGTTGTACTTAACAATTGTTTGCCTAAATTTGTAGTGGTGCATAAATTAATTGATGAGATTTAAATATTAATTGGCGCAAAGCAATGACGAAATTTTCTCTTTGTTGCTGCGTTGGTGCAGTTAATGACAGTACCGATACAATCGTTGAACACATAAATGCAAAAAAATAGATCCTAATGCTAGAGCCAGGCCAATAATTGGTTTATGCCAGACCCAAGCAAATCCAATGATTAAAAGGCTCGTTGACGTTGATACTGACATCTTAAGGTACTCAATGCTTATTATTCCAGATAAGAAATCGGAACTTTTAACGATGATCTTTAGAATGCTCGCCAAGCAAGTTGAGGACAAGAACATTACGAACCATCCCAGACCTCTGGAAAAGGAATTATTTCATATTACCACGATTTAAATTCAAAATTAAAGTCACATTAAAATTTGTCCAAAATTCAATTAAAACTGCTTAAGATGAATGACTGGGAGGCTTACTTTTTAAGAATTACGTACTAATGTGCGTTCAAAATAAAGTACTCGCAATCCTTGAAAGGTAACCTATGCATTTCGAGACAATGTAGACTTAATCTTTTTAAAAGAAAGAAAAAAGTAATTTACCTCATAGCCCAAGTTCGCCAATAATTGGTAACTTGCTCGAGATGGAACATTTGATCGATAGACACTATATACTTTCTTTGCAGTAATATCTCTTCTCCGTTGGTGGTTGTATACGGCTCGATAACTCCGTTAACCAACTTTCCAATCACAGTATATATTTGCCCAGCTTTGCCAGCATAAGATAATTGGACTCTAACGTCTCCTACCTTCGGATCCCATAAATTGGAACTATGATAATATAATCCAGAATGCATTTTGATATCGCGACGTTCAGGCCTCTCATCGCTCGTAATTTTAACAAAATCATCAAATTTGTTCTTCAGCTCCTTTCCCAATGCAAAATTACCAATTTTCACATCTTCGGATACTTGAATTACACTTTTTATTGGTATTTCCGTAGGATTTTCGTGGCCAAATGTTATGTAAAAAGAATCGGAATCAATTAATTTATCTTTCCATTCGGTTGTGTAATAATAATGTTTCTCTGATTCTGGATAACTGATGAAATATTATTTAAATAGCAAATACATAATCTTTCCACACTGAATTTCCAAATGTTTCATATATATGTAACACTCGACTATTTAACTATTTAATAAACTTAAAGAACCAATGACATACCTTAGTTCTTCTTCTATTTCCGTCCACTGATACATTTGTGCTCTTCTTTTTAATTTTACGCAACTGACCATGATCCCATAATCGGGATCCGTCAATGGTTCTCCTACGCTCAAACTTCCCGATAAATACACCAAGCGACCTTCTAATTCTGGTGCAGAATTTAAAGTATTTTTAATCTCGGCTACATTATTTAATGCCTCTTGCAAAGAAAATGCAATGTTAACAGCCTTGCCCTACAAAATGATAAATCATTTAATAACCGAATGGCTAGAGAGTCTTACAATAATTGGACAATGTTATTCTAAATGTACGCCATTGAAATTTGAAGCTACGCAATCTTTGACATTTAAAGATTGTATTAGAAAGAAAGGTATCGAGGCCAAATTTTGATTTGATTTTACCTCATTCCATACAAGCAGGCACCCTCCTACAATAAATAATAGGAGCCCAATTATTGAAGTCAACCAAGTTTTCTTAAACTTTTCTATTATCACTTTCTTAACGGTGATTGTTCCTTGTGGCTGTTGATATTGATGCATTGTATTGGAAGAGCTAAACATTGCCTCATCGGCATTATTTCTATACCCATTGTGCTGCTGTTCAATTCGAATATTTTATTAGCTTTTAATTTTACCGGATAACAGCTGAAATTATGCACTTACCTTTGATCTATGCATATTGTTAATACTATGTGACAACTATAACCTATCAATGATATAATATCATGAGCTCCGTTTTTACCAAACACTCGATTATCCTCTCGATTCCTACCATTACCTCACATTCTAGAATAGCTAATTGCGTCGATTATACTTCGAATTGTATCTTGTTTCAACCAATGTTTCACAATCATCGCTCGCGAAAATTTTCACTGCCTATGACAAGTCAAAATGCAGTACTCAACTTTTGAGATTTGCGATTCCGTTCTGCTGTTGGCCCACGTCTTTCGTACGCAGTCGCACTTAATCACTTCGCAGCCTCACTTTGAATCATCCATAAGAGTAATCTCAGTGCTAAGCGATCAATAGTTTTTTTTTTTGCCAATTCTTATCGTGGGTTTTTTTTTTCTCCCCCTTCCACGAGCCATTTTCTTTGCAGATAGCCAAGCTCGTGTGACCTTGCGCCTCTCGCAGACCGACCCTTTATCTCTAAAATTGAACGCTAAACACGCCGTTTCGTGAAAATTAGAGGGGCAAAATTAAATATACTTCGACTGGACTGCTCTCCTCGTCTCGCAAATTATTCAGATAATTAGCAATAACTTGTGTTTGTATAAATTTTTTTTTGGAAAAATTTCAATTGCAACAAATTAGGAAATTCGAAACGACATTTTCCTACAACATACGATGCTCAATGCTTTATTTTGTTTATCTGGGACCTATTTTTACCTATTTTTCTCTCTTGGCCATTGGACTTTATTATAGCAACTACTTTTGTCAATTATTCGACCGTATGTTCTTAATAGCAATAAACAGAGCTATTAAGGGGGGAAAAAAAGAAGAAGAAAAAAAAAGGAAGAAAAGATCAATCGAACGAGCAACCGTTGAATCGTATTTAGTTACTCTTAGAAAAAAAATGTCAGTGTTTCGTCACTTTATTAACGTCTCGATAAAAGCCAATTTTCAACTGTTGCGTATACAAACTCAATTCACATTTCAAAATCTCTTAATGATCATTCGAAATTAAAATTGTATTTCAATTATAGCCAATGTAACAATACTCACAATTCTAATTTAATTTTAATTCTTATTTTAAGTATACATTTAAAATTTTGGTGCAAAAGAATACTAAATTTCCACGTTTTGAAATATAATGCTGGAAAGTTCTTTAATTATCCATTATTTTCTTATTCTTTTATTTTGTTGATATTGGCGAGTTTTATGTATAAGGCGGATGATCAATTGCTCGCAAATGCAATTAGATTTGCGCTCGTTTTACATTTTCATATACTAAATAAGCACCTCAAAGGAAATGAACTTGTGATTAAAATTTTTCAACTCAAACCATAATTCTTGAAAAACTGAATTTTTGCCAATCAATTTTTGTTAAATTTATCCAAATTTTTAACGATAGTTTTAAAATAATATTTTTGCCACTTTTTATATTGGACTTATTTTGATAAATTATCAACTTATTAAGTTACGAGCTCATTTCTTACAAATTATTATACGAAAAATTTGAATACAATTTTTTCAAGTGTTATTATCGAGAAAAATTAGCTAACTTTTTTTGATAATGAATACTATATTTTGCAACTATAAAAAATAATTTGATTGCTACTGATGAATTCAGTAATGCATTCTTGTCACTAATAATACAAGTTTTATAATATTTAATAATTAAAACTTGCAAGAAAAATACTATAATGCGTCAAATATTAAAACATATTTTATTTCTTTCCTTTTTTTTTCTTTGTTTGTTTGTTTGTGGGAACTTGAATTTTTGTAACAAAAATATACTTTCTTTTAGACAAGAATATTTACGTCGCCAAAACGTGTCTTTAATAAATTTCTATAAGTAGTTAACAATTTTAAATTTTACAATTATAAACTTTTAAAGGGTTGCGTGCTAACAAACGTTTTCTATGCAATGTACAAGTAAACTGTGTTTCTTGAGTTCAGAAGGTAATCAAATATTGCCGAGAGAATCTAAAAAAATAAAGATTATATTAGCAATTAAAGTAATATTACTCTTCGTGTTTTCATTGCCTTTAAGCACTGAGTTGTCTGCTATAATAATTATAAGTTTCAAGTCGAATTCTCAAATGAGAATGAACATTCTAATAAATGTTTCGAGTCAGATGAATCAGACACCATGATATTCAGATGTGAAAGCACTATATTACTTTAAATACTATAAATACCAAAGAACTCTAGCATTGATAGCTCTAATTCAAGACTACGTTAAAAACATATTAATAATATGAATTGAATGAAATTACATTGAATGAAAATTGATGGGATTTTGATTTTAACTTGCTTCAATTAATACTTATTCGAACGTGAAATATCAACGAACGAGAATGAAAGAGGGGAGGTTGGAGAGAGAGAGAGAGAGAGAGAGAGAGAGAGAGAGAGAGAGCAAAGAGGGAAAAGAATGGCCAAGGTAATGGTAGAAGCTAGCAAGTAGCGAAAACTTACTCAAGTACGAATGTATATCAATTGCTGATTACGTTCAATAATCTCTCCAGTCGATAAGATCTGGCATGCAGGGTTCTTTGTACCAAGGATCATCCAACTCCCAGAGATCTGGATGTAAATATTCTCTATCGCGTGGTAAATTGGTTGATGGTGGTGGTGTGGGCGGAACCGATGACGGCGGAGGATAACTTTGCAAGTCAAAAAATCTCTCCAAATGATCGATCTCGAGCGGATCGTGGTGACGCGCTTCCGGCCGACTGGAATATAATTCATTTAATAATTTAATAAAAATGTATAAATTAAGAAAGACTTTTTGACGAAGAAAAAGATTTTTCGAAAAGGTGAATAATATATTTAATTAAGTTACTTAAGGTTATATTACATTTATGACGTTTATTATAATAATATTTATTATGATCGCATAATCATTTATAAATATAAGTTTACGCAATAGCTAGTTAATAATGTCACAACTTATTCGTTAGAAAAAGGAACTCGGCGAAATCCTTTAAAATTCATCAATTTTAAATAATTCAATAAAAATAAACATCTTTTATTATAAACTTTTTCCTTTTTTCTCTTTTAAATTAACAAAATACTTTTTCATCCTAGTCCATTATTTTACATGTTATTAATTACAGAATTAGACTTTCATACTCTACTGGTTAATAAAATTAATATATTACGAGGATGTAATCGCTTAAGGGTAGAAAGTGGCTTCTAATAGTTAATTATAAATACAACTTATTTCTTAATTTTAATAAATATTATCGAAATATTATTGTTTAAATTATAAGCTTACGACGCGCGCACGAGAATTTATTTCACTTTAGTGCAACTGAAAATGCTTTCTGCCTAGAAAGTACTTCTAGCACAATATGTATATAGCGCAAACGACATATTATCGAAATTTTCCATCAATTGATCATAATTCTGATCCAATTACCTTAATTTACCCAAAGCTCATTTATTTATCAAAGCTTCTTATCACGCGCACACCCATTAATTTTATACATAATATGCGATAAAATGTTGCTTACTTTGGCATTGTAGTGCATTGTCTCGGCGTTATATAAAAATCATCATTGACGTCATCGTCGTAAGCGCCTGTGGGTATCGCATCACACTCTTCTAAATAATCCGCCTTGATGTCATCGAGGACTGATTGGCAGGAAGTCCGCATGAAGTTCTCCTCGATCGTGTTTTCCGCCTTGCGACTCTGCATATACTCGCGAGCCGCTTCTACCACAGGATGATTACGTACGTATTTAATCTGCAAATAAGGATCCTCCAGAGATGGGCACGCAATGAGTCGTGGGATCGATGGATCCGGTGTTTTCAATCGCGCTGGCGTAATTTCAAATACCGATTGATTTGAACAGTCTCCCTGCAAATAGTGACATTAAATAGCGAATGAATTATTAGGTGCGAGGTTGCTTCGATGGGTAGTTTAAGGGCAAACTGAATGGAATTGACCATTGAAATTGGAAGGAAGCGGCGGACAAATGCACAGGTGCATGAACTAAATCATCTGGCATACCGCTAACCAAGGTACTCTCAAATTTCCTTAATCTTTAGTCGGTCAATAACTAATGGAGTTAAGACAATTACGTTAAACAATGGAGGACGGCCATTGGTTACGGCATACCTGTAAATTAATAGCATTTCCACTCGCGTTCGCTACTGCCAAGACAAAATCACGTCTCGCTTGCTGAAGATCTTGTAGTTTTGAGTTGACAGCTTCTGATTCTGCAGCATCCTGAACACTCGTCCGAATAATTACAGTGTATTAATTAATAGAATTAATCGAGCAAATATTGATGCATTCGTGATTGTGTTTTGTTTATAAATCTAATAAATGAATATCATTTGCAACAAATTGTCTTTGTGACGAAATATACTCTGGAATAGGGTGGAGGTCTGGAAGCAAAAACTAGGTGTCGTATAATTAGCGAGTTTAATCTTTAATTCAATTGAACGATATGGTACGCTTCTCTATTGACGAGCATATCAAATACGATTGGCATTATCTACTAAAAGCTTAATTATTTGCAATTAAAATTCGTAACTTTGTTGCGCAAAACTTTAGTGCAAAATGCAACCAAATCATTGCCCCCTAATGTTCAACTACATTATTCGGGATAAATGGTTAATAAATGGCAAGATTGCAAGGACGCTCGAAAGCCATGCAACTCGTATATACTTGTTCGTCCAGCGAATTGTTAAGTGCTCGAACGCTCTTGGTGGGCGTTTGGCTGGATCGGTACGGTGCTGGGGTCGACGAAATCAAGGTCGCGCCAACCTCTGGCTGGGGTATACTGACAATGGTCGTTCTGTCGGCATCGATGACCCCGGGTGGTATGATGAGACTGTCAATGGGGCCAGGCTGGAGTGGTTCTGCCTGGACGATATCTGCATTCATGGATTTGGCAAGATTGCGAGTGCGCGGCGATATTGGCGGAGGAGTCGGTGATCTACGGGATGCGCAAGATGACGGATACGAGTGCTTTCGCTTCGAGGAGGTTGGTGTTGGTGGGCATGAGACTTGATAGGCACTCGATGATGCCATGGTCGGCTCGGAGGCGTTAGTTGCACAGGGAGGTGGTGCTTTGCTGCCACCGATGCTAGATCGTCCTCGATTCTGCGCAGTAAGTAAACAAGATTTGTGTGTGCTTGGATGTTCATTTAAGCTTACGCGCGTAAAAGCATTAGTCCTTGTAGGTCGCGAAAATTGCATTCTACTGTATCATAAGGACGAGATTATTATTACGAAAAGAGTCTTGCGCTCAAGAATTAAACGAAAGCTTTAATTAAGGAATCTCGTTGTTTGGCCACTAGGAGTGATTCGTCCGTTAAAAAATGTTTAATAAAACAATAAATCCCTTTGTTCTACTAATATTAAAAAAAGCGTTTATTTCTTTAAAATGAAAGATTTCAAGCAAATACCGCAAACTAAACAATTGCGGCCAAGTCTTTTCCGATAAAGGCCAATGGCTCCTTTCGTCTCTCTGACAAATCGATCGCAATATTTGTTATCGCGCGCAGCATCGTTCAATTTAAAAATGTTCGCACTAGTTGGTTCACGCTACCTCGGCTGTGTTGGCTCGCTGTTCTCTGCCGACGTAAGAATCGCCACCGCAGCTTGGTATCATTAGCCGTCGAGATTTGCGGCCATTTGGACAAACAGCCGGTTCCTGCTCTTTGTTGTCCAACTCGGCTTGGAGTCTCTGCGTGTGCTTGAGCCTCTGGATCATTGCCTTCGTCGTTTGTGGCTTCTTGTAGTCGATCTTTTTGGGTGGAGTCGGGGGTGGTCCGCGCTTCGGGATTGTCGACTTCGTCGTAGACTTTAATGAGCGACATTGGGCTGCGAATGATCGATTGTGGGTGTTGTAGGATACAAGGCGAGATATTAGGCGAGTCGTTTTGTAAATTACCTATTTGCCAAGATTATTCTAAACTTTCGCAAAATTATTTTCTTGTATTGTTAGAAAATTACAATTGCATTGATGCATTTGAACCCTCGACAAGTGATTTGTTGTCATGAGGCTAGCACGAGAAATCAATTGCCGATTGCATTGTAAACAAGAATTGTTGTGTGATCGATAATTTAAAGATGGTCAAATAATACAGAGACATAATTTTGTTATAAATTTAGACATAAATTTTTCTATATAACCATTTCAAAATCCGCTGGTTACACGTAGAGGACTATATAAAGCACGGTTAAATCAATAATATTACAAGTATTATACAACTATAAAGTTGTATATACGATAAAAATACATATCTACGAATTATATTGAAAGTGAAAAATATTTTAAAAATGCATAAAAACGCAATTGATTTTGACATAAAATATAAATAAATCATGAAGTGTACAAAAATTAATAATTTATTAATAATCTTGTGCAATATTATTGGTATAAAATAATTTGAAGAGTAGCATTAAAAAATATTAAAATATCAATTACTTTGTCAATACCTATTGGCTTATATATATATATATACATATATATCTACATCTATAAAGACAAATTATTTGTTGCTATCATAGAGTGTGCAATCCAAAGTATCCTTTTACATTAAATACATTCGGTTTTAAAAATGAAAAGAAAACGACAACAGAAATTAAATTTCTACTTATGCAATGGATGAGTATTTTCAGTAGTATAAATCGTGAGTATTAGGTTGATGGTCAAAACATTTTTAGTAACTTAAAATCTCTACATTCTTCATCGTTTTCAGCATTTTAAAATACATCACAACAATATAATGTAATCGATATTAACAAAAATTTTTGCAGCTAGCGAATCATCGATTTTTTGTTATTTTATATATAATGCCCAACACAATGCATATTATATATCTAAATATTATCTCACGTAAATATGTATTTTTAATCTCGTCTTATTAATCTAGCCCTAAATCCTCTACTAATAGATCCCTTTGCATTCCCAAGCAAAACATACGACTAGATCGTTCAAATTCATTGTTGCGTCCAACTTCTGGCGACATCGGATTCGACGCCATTCGTCCTTGTCGACATGGTGTGATCGACCTTGGGTTCAAACTCATTTCTATGTCTATGTGCGCAAGATGATTGCTTCCGTGTCCCTCTTTTTCCTCCTGATTTATTAGCTATTTCTTATATTTTCAATGCATTTGTGCTCT
The DNA here is from genome assembly GCA_030522565.1 of Ceratosolen corneri. NCBI lineage: Eukaryota > Metazoa > Arthropoda > Insecta > Hymenoptera > Agaonidae > Ceratosolen > Ceratosolen corneri. Next base: position 87,941 of record JAPYYT010000377.1, read on the forward strand.
CGTCAACTTCATTGCCGCGAGAAATGCGCGCTCCAACTCTGTAAATTATTTTTTATTTGTTTGCTTTATGTGTCTGTGCAGAGAGGCCGTTGGTTAAATGTTTGCAGTGTAATTTTGCGTTTTTTTTATTTTATTATGTTAGCATTGCATTTTTCAATTATTAATTTTAACAATTTTAGTGGCTAAAAAAATGAATTGATATAACACTGATTTTCAATTTGTTCTATGTTCGAAAATTCAGATTAATAGGAGTATCGAAAGTTATTTAAATGCTTATTTCATTAATAAATTTTATAAAGAAATTATTTTATAAAGAATTGTTTTAAAAAATTTTCAATTTAATTCCATTTTCTTTTAATTAGTTTGTTGTTTTTTTTTTCAATTTTCTTTACAAAGAATGCCACACACTATTAAAAATACATCGAGTTTGACACTAATTATTAGATAAAGAAAAAAGTATTGGCAAATTTATTCATATTTGATTTATTAATAAACTTAATGAAATTAGCTACACATTTAAGAAGAGAAAATATAATGAGACATTAATGTGAAATTCGTTAAATAAAAACCGGCAAAGTTTTTCAGAAAAACGAATAACGTGCTCGTTTAATGATTGATTTTATTAAATTTAATGTTTCAATATAAATTCAAATGTCCAAGAGATTTAAGCGTTCGAACAAACCAAGTTTAATAAGCAAATAAGTAATGTAATTATCGTTGACTAATTTTTTGAAAATAATATTCTCAGTTCAATCTACATCTCTATATTACATATTGTTTACATATAATCTATACCTCTATTATAAACTTTCGAATAAATAAATATCATCGCGACGTCGAGTTGATTAATTAGGAAGCGCTAAATAGGCAAATCTTATAATTTCTTCAAACACAAAGGGAATAAACGTATGAATAATGAAAATATGCCAGCGAACAATGAAATTACACTAATAGTACTTTTATAATAACTTCATTCATCGATGACTTTGAATAAAAATTGAAGAGAAATGGAAAATATAAATATTTGAATTGGCAAATATTATTTACGTATCATTACTTTCACACAATACAATTAACACAAAATACAATATAAATTTATCGAATTTTTCATAATCCTTATAATTATTATCCGTATATCAGTTGTAAAATATATAAATATTGAATTAATTATTATTGTAAAAAGTAAGTATGTGACATATTAGTATTATATTTATTGATAAATATAATGAAATACGTATTGTATTTATTATAGTTTTACATGCCATATGGCGTTAAAAAAAATAATTTTCAAGTTAAATAGAATTTTATTATAATTAGTGTATTATTATGGTGATATTAAAAATTTTAATTGCATAGAATTTCAATCCAAATTAAAATCATTAAAAAAAAAAAAATAATAATAAATCGCGTATTTCTACAATATAATCTTTTTATTTAAATTCATTTTATACAATAAATCTATAGATTTTATATCACTACACATTGATCGTGTAGCATTGTTTACAAATATAAATCTATTAGCTCAAGTGTTTGTACGGTAAACAATGATATAAGTAATATAGAAAATGATAATATACAATTACAATTGTAATTGTATACTATAGATTTTATAAGAAAATTTAAACATTTGAAGTAGATTTTATAACAACAAATAAGAAATAAGTAAGAACTATATTTGTAGATTTTTTATAAGTAGTATTTCGAAATAACATTGACTGACAAAGTACTTACAAGAATTTAGAATTTGTTGAATTTTACAAGAATTTTGTATAGAATGGCCAAGGTTGGGATCGGATGACAGTTTACATGTTATTACATCGTTTGTTTTTACGATAAATTTCAAGTTAAATAAGATTTTACCCTATTCGACTCATTTTTCATTATTAACTACGCACACAATAAAATAATACAAATAAAATTGCCTTCTAATCATTTTGCTCGTTAGATTATTAATACTTTTATAGATAATTTATCGTTAAAAAAATAATCTAGCATATTTAGAGTATGACAAACGTAATAATTCAAATTTATAACAACGACGAGAAAAGTAATTTTTACAGTCGAATGAAAATATTTTTATGAATACGAATTCTGATTATTAAATTAAATAAAATATATAATTTCACTTTAAATATTTCTATAATATTAAAACAATTCAATGGTTAATGTCTGCTTTATATCTCATAATGTAATAGTATATCTTGTGTACTTTATATCCAAGTAATTTTATGACTTTAATACACTTTAACATAAAGTAATCATTTTAAAATGAATTTCCAATTAAATACTAAATTTTTATTTACTACCTAGTATGCTTATTACTTATTACTGTTATATATATATATATATATATATATATATATATATATAAGAAAATTTATTTATTATAATAAAGGTTATAATTATGATCAGCTTTAAGATAACAATAACAATAATAATAATAATAATAATAATAATAATAATAATAACAACAGCAACAATAATACAAATATTCTGGGGCTCGTGAATTGCGATGATTGTTGTTTCAAGTAACACAATACAAGTTGACGAGTACAGCTGAATTAAATTTTCAATCTTTCATTTGTCGCTTTTCAACGAGTACTTGAAATCTTAATATTACAAATCGAAGCCCATCGTCGAATTAAAGGGGCACTGCTCTTAAGTATAATTTTAGTATAACTGCTTTTTTTTTTTTTTTTTATACACCAATTTAAAAGATGTACACGAATGATGGTAAAATAAAGGGACTTTTTGTAAATTGTGAATTTGAGCGTCAGCATTAAAAGCCAACGAATGCATCGATTCAGACTAGCGCTCATTAATATTGCGTTCGAGCTAATCCCTTAATTAACCGAGATTTAAGCAATTAATTCGAATATTGGCGAAGGGGTGCTTTCGCCGAGAGACTGGCATCTCGAACGGTGCCATTTACGTCCATTTAGACGTTCGCGATGCCTGTCCGCCATTTTGGCCCGAGCCACTTTCCCAACGCCCGGCCAACTTTCGCCCGAGCGCCTCTAGCATATATAACCTCAATTTTTTGTTTCCTCCTCCTCAGCGGCTCGTCGGCCGCAGCTTCACTCACACACGCAGAGAGCCGCGGGCGTCCACGCCACTCCATTGCAGCCGCTCGCGTTGGTGTGGGTGGACACACACACACACAGAGGGTAGCCGAGAGTGGACGACGTGACAATAGCAGTGGCGATCATGGCTGGTAAGTGAACGGGTCGGGAGTGCGTGGTTCCTCAGTTTATTGAAATTTCATTATAAAAAACAGGCCTCCCCTTGAGTTGAGCTGATTTTCATGGGTTGGTGGAGATGTTGGGCATAGATTTACGTAGAATTTGATTTGCATTTCTGTGACTTATCGTGGGGAAAAGGCGTTTGAAAATTCGTTTTACGCGTCAATGTTCCATTTCGCTTGTGTCCACGTTAAAAAAACTAACGGCAGTGCGAGTAATTGCATTTGTGTTGAGATGTTGGAGTCACGAGTAGCGCGATGGTATTGCGATGACAGAAGGGCATCTTTTGCGTTTAGGATAGTGGGAGAAAAATGTCATTATTGACTGTCGGTTTTCACTTATCCCGTATGGCATTAGGTCGCAAGTTTATTGGAATTTACAGATTCGATTTAGAAATCGGCCAGAACCTTATGTTTATAACTGAATCTCTTGACAACGATGCACATGACTTCTTATCGGATTATTATAATTTATTATGCAGTAGTTACGTGTCTATATTATTCCGAATGAGCATCGTATAGCATGTGATCGATAATTTTCGGCTTTTAAATGAAGAATTTCGAGCTGTTACGAAACGCGCCAAGAATGTGAAATTTTTATCGCTCGTATTAATGAGCATAATGAGTTTTGTATAAATTTTGCTTACTCATTACGCTGCGAGGCCTACTTTAAAGGCAAAATTATCCAATGCCCGTACCCATTGTAAAATATTGTTTACAATTGAAATAATTCATTTTTTCTTCTCCTTGGCAGAAAATCCTTTTAAGAATTTACTGCAGTCGATTGAAGTAGGAGGGAAACAGAAACAATATTTCAATGTTACTTCTTTTGGCGAAAAATATGGTAAGTACTAGAGATTTAAATTTCTTTCGACGATTCAGTCTTAATTGATTCAACAGATAAGGAGCATCTTTTTACGATGAAATAAATATTCGTTTGTGCATTTATAGATAGATTGCCATTTTCGATACGAGTGCTTCTCGAGAGTGCCGTTAGAAACTGCGATGAATTTCAAATAAAAAGTAGCGATGTTGAAAAAATTTTAGATTGGGAGAAAAATCAAGCTATAGAGGATGGGGTGGAGGTGTCATTTAAGCCTGCCAGAGTGATCCTTCAGGTAATACTTGAAACAAGTAATTTCATTTTTTACTCAGAACACTAACGATTCAAATTTTTGACATTTTTTATTTGTTTTGTAGGATTTTACCGGTGTACCAGCTGTTGTTGATTTTGCAGCTATGAGAGACGCCGTGAAAAGACTTAACGGAAATCCTGACAAGATCAATCCTGTCTGCCCATCCGATTTGGTTATCGATCATTCCATACAAGTAGACTTTTCAAGAAGGTACTTCGATTATAATAGCTGTAGGCTGACATAAAATAAGCATTCCCAGATGTATTACGATCTAGTATTTTCAAATTGCCAAGTTTTACATATACTACTTTGTAATTTATATCAGCTTTCTCAGTAGCCTAAATCCTATAATGCTCATTATATTTACAGCGAAGATGCTAGCAAAAAGAACGAAGAACTAGAATTTGAGAGAAACAAGGAACGATTTATGTTTCTGAAATGGGGTGCCAATGCCTTTAAAAATATGCTAATTGTACCACCAGGCAGTGGAATAGTTCACCAAGTTAATTTGGAGTATTTGGCGAGAGTTGTTTTTGACATGAATGATTATTTATTCCCCGATAGCGTAGTGGGAACTGATTCGCACACCACTATGATAAATGGATTGGGTGTTCTTGGTTGGGGAGTTGGGGGAATCGAAGCTGAAGCAGTTATGCTAAGTCAAGCTATATCCATGCTTCTTCCTAAAGTAGTTGGTTATAAATTAGTCGGAGAATTAAATCAATATGTGACATCTACAGATCTTGTGCTGACGATTACTAAGGTAACTTACATGCGTAATTTAAAAATATATTGAAATTCGGAATAATTATTTAGTTAATCGGAGCTGATATTCTCAAAATATAAATAAAATATTTAAATAATTGGTTCTAGAAATTGAAAAGCATGCAAAATCTTTTTAAAGGGAGTAAACTTTAGACGATTATGATTTCATGATTAAAGAATAGTAAAAACAATAAAAAAAGTTTTCATTACGTAATATTATTTTCCTATAAATCTGATAAATATTTTAATGTTCATAAAACGTCTAAGATATGTTAATGTTTTCAAAATTAATATCGATTCTCATATTTAAAATATGTGAAATGCGCATGCCATTTTATCTAAAGGCGGAAAATAGTTTTAAAAATTCAAAGCTTTTGGAAAAATTGTATTTCTACGCTTACAACTTAAATTTTTATCTAATCGATCTGAATATTTTAAACATTTCCAAAAATAATAATTACAAATAATTCGTATAATATAATTTATTTATCCATACATTTTTACTAATAATTTTGATTAAAAAATCATAATCAGAATAATATTTTTATTTCTATTTTTATTTATACTTTCATCTAAAAAACAAAACATTACAAATTACAATAATATCCAATAGTACGTAAAAATATCCAAAGTACGTAAATTTTCACTAATTTTTTCATAATTTTTTATATTTAGAATCTACGACATCTCGGTGTTGTTGGGAAATTTGTTGAATTTTTCGGCCCTGGTGTATCCCAGTTAAGCATTGCGGATCGCGCCACCATTTCAAATATGTGTCCGGAGTATGGTGCAACTGTTGGTTTCTTCCCCGTCGACCAACAAAGTTTAATTTACCTTCGCCAAACAAGTGAGTTTACGATACACCCGTACATACATACACACACACACACACACACATACGGAATCGAGATTACTAGCAAAATCTACATTACTTTCGGATATATCAAATAGTAAGATAAGATAAAGTAATGTCGAATATTTCAACTTTTATTGCGCAGATCGGTCCGAAGAACACATCGAAAGAATCGAAAAGTATCTTAAGGCCGTTCGAATGATTCGTAACTACGATGACCCGAAACAAGACCCTGTTTTTTCCGAAGTCGTGACCTTGAACCTTGAGACGGTCGTTTCTAGTGTCAGTGGCCCTAAGAGGCCTCACGATCGAGTATCTGTTGTTGACATGAAACAGGACTTCAACTCCTGCCTGACGAACAAGGTAAGTGAACTTTGTTTCGATTTAGCTGTATCAATTGCAAAATGAGCAAATATAAGGTTGAATAATTGGATTTCTTGGATTTTTTTTCATGCATCTGATGTAAAGCACACTCGAGTAGTGTATAAAAATGTCTCAAAAGTTATTTTAAATTTATTAGTTATTTTAAAGTCATTGGATAAAATATTATTTTGGGTGGCATTATTTAAACAAATTAAGAATTTACATATTAATTAATGCAAAATATTGCCAAGCGTTGTTTTGCAAATATCTTATTGAAATTAGGTAATTAAGTATATTATTATTTAATACAATAATATGTAAAAGATAATTCATAATAATACGTAATACATGATAAATGTAGTGCATGCGAATATGATTTATTAAAATTTTTCCAACATTTTGTGGACTATAGTAATTGAACGTAATCCGGCATCATTTTATTGTAGCATTATAAAGCTAAATTAATGAAAATTAATAAAAACAACGTTGTTTTTGTAAATAAATAATAAACGAGGATATTTGTGTTCGTAAAATTACGTCACAGTATGTCGTACTAATAAGATTCTCTAATATTAGTAAAAAAAAAATTAAGTTTCTATTAAATTTTCACGTTTACAAGTGATGGTAAACGCAAATAACTAATCAGCATCATTGCAGTTGACTTGAAAGAAAAAAAAAAAAAGAAAAAAAAATCGACATTATTATTTATTATAGTAAATATTTTGCAATTCTACCTGTTTCGATATTGCAAGCGACGACTGTTATGTTGCTGAAAAAGTACTTGTATGGGACAAACATAACCCAGTGACGTATCACATGTATCGTCAGACAGGATCACGTTTATCTCACGTAGTACTTGGGGAGGCCTACGACGGTTAGCTTACCTCTCTCTACCTCAATTTAACCATATATTATTGTTGACTAATTGTTGATGATTTTTGATGGCAGAATCCTAGGTAACTACTGCTGTGATATGAGAATCTAATAAATACACATCACGGCAGGAGTTCCTTTAAATTCCGCCATCCCAACGATTATCAGCTCATCTACTTGTTGGGGTAGCCTACGTCGAAAATATTATTCGCCTTCTAATAATATGCTTTTATTGTTATCATTGGTCGGGGTGGTACATTATTATTGCGCAAATACAGCGGTGGTATAAGTTTTCTTAATATCGAAGCAATTATCGCCTGTCGTTACAAAGCTTTACAATCGGCCTTCATTTTGCGTAGTCAATATTTTCAAGCTACTTGAAAATTGACTGACGACGATGTGCTCTCCTTGGACGATATGTCCACATACATTATGCCTTGCTGATCTAGCTTTATGATCTTTCAATTCACCATACAGTTAGATCACCAAAGAAAAATATACGGGACCCAGTGATTAGAGGTTGAAGGGCCACGAGAGCGTTGATATGTTCCGGGCTCGCATCTTCCGTGTCGTTCAATTTTCTTCAAGCCAGGGACGAGTATTTCGATCTAGTCACGAATTCGTGCATCAACGTGTCACTAGACCGATACTTCGCCCCTAACGCAAAGATTATTCATTATAAACAAAGTCACACCTACTTTATAGCTCTAACGAGCGATTAATGTAAAATGGATTTTTTTTTTTTTTTTTTTTTTTTTTTTTTTTTTTTTTTTTTTTTTTTTTTTTTTTTTTTTTTTTTTTTTTTCTTTTTTTTTTTTTTTTTTTTTTCGACAGCAGCCTACTTCGTACTTACATCTATCTATTCGCCAGAATTGAGAAATTGAAAGCTCTTTGAAATACAAATTTCTAATACAAGGCACTTATTAAAAGTTATTATTCGCGAAACAAAAGAAAACTTGCATCGTTTGTTAATCGTAATAATGCGGAATGGAAATTGCTTCTTATAAACAACTTGGTTTAAATTCAATGGCCGTAATATTGACTCGAGAGCGTTTGATATTTATCATTTTGAATTTACAAAATAATTGCAGAACTAATGTCGCTTTGTCGCTCATTTCTTTAATCGTTAAAGATATTGAGGACTGTGAAATTTAATCGACTTGGCGAAAAGCTTTTTTTTTTTGATTTCCTTTACAACGCATTTCGTATAATATGCATAGCGAGACAAAAAATTTCTCGATTCTAGTGTAATAAAATACTTTGTAATTCCGCTAAATATTTTTTCAATTTATAACGTAGGCTTTATTAGAAAATGTTTTTTATTTTTTTTTTTATTTATACAATATTCAATATATAAACCAATCCACATATATATATATATATATATATATTAGACTAGAAATCGTTAAATTTACATTATTCCGTCCCGATAAATATCAAACAAATTTGTCATTGTAAATTAATTGATGCAGCAATAATTATATTAATTGGATATATACGTAACCTTGTAAATAATCTTCGAACGTTTAAAAGTAAATAAATTCTGGTCCAATTTCACATACAAACACTTCACCGATTACAATGAGAAACGTCGATGCTTTTCCATGTAAATAGACAAGCTACAAATACACACGCGAGCCGCTCCAAGTGCCTTTGCCAAACAAATTGGTACGATAAATATGCATAGAGAATCGTGATTTTTGAAAATTACGCTCGTTTCCCGTTTCCCCTTCATTTACCCCCCCCCCCCCCCCCGAATTACCCGACAAAGTTGGCAAAGTGCAATAATAGACGAGCCAATCTCGATCGAACAAAGCTACCTCCAAAAGCACCGATCTCCGCAACCTCGAGACTCTCCCGAAACGATGAAAATTCACACACTGACAGTGGCAAAGACTGCCTTGTCGCGCAATGTTTCAGGCCCATTTATACTTGCGCTTGACACAGACCAGCGCGTCATCCCCCCCCCACTCCACGGCCGTTATGGGACCAGTGCACCCTCGCCCTGGCTTTTCCTAACACCTCATTGGCGGAGTCAAATGTCGGCTTTGAGCTTCCCCATTACGAGGCAGACTTTTTCGCGCCCAAATGTAGGATTTTCCCGGAAAGAATTTTGAAAACAGAAACCGCGCCAACGTTTTTCACTTTTCGCTTCCAGGACTTTCTCGTATCGGCGGCGATATACAAGGAAAAAGGCTCGCTTTAATGTCCATACGCGTAATTAGCCTCGAGTGCAGATGCTCTTCTTTTTTTTTTTTTTCTCTTTCTCTAATACATACGAAAATTGCTTTATAATCATTTTGAGGAATTCTGAAGCGAAGTGAGCTGCGCATGAATTGCCGGAAAAATAATCGAGTATTACCGAGGGGCGATGTTTACTCATTTCAGCAATTAAATATAAATAATTCAATAAAAATGGTCGCCTATTCGGAAATTAGAGCCTGGAAATTCGATGAAATTAAGAAAAACATTAATACGTCCCTGTTGCTGAACAATTATTTGCTTATTATCATATTATTATTCGCGTGGAATCGTTTTATTCATTTCTATTGCTTTAAATATTGCTTATATTTACCATATACCTTTACCAAAAGTATATTGCCTTTTCATATTATTACACGTAAATTTTTCTCTCGCAATTTATGGATTTCCGATAATTCTATACTAGAAAATTATTCATTTTATGTACTTAAAAATATTCTCATTACATGATTGAGCCCTATATTTATCATAGAATGTAAACTTTCGGCCAAACTCTGGCTGAACATTCACCTTTTAATCTCACGTTGAAAAGAATTATTTTACATTACAACAAACTTGAAAATATACATTAAGGCTTTTGCAATATAGTTGAATATATTTGCGTGCTTACGTTATTCGTAAAGAAAAATCATCAATTATAATATAAACATATTAATAAAGTATGTTTATATTATAAACGTAAAGTAAACATTGCTCTTTGATAATTGTCGGTATTTAATGATTATTAAATTATTAAACATTAATGATCGATATGAAAATAATATGCAATGTAGGGGAATAAATTTCATTGCTAAAAAGTATCGTCGATTTTTCGACTTTTCCAATATTTTAGCCTAGAAATCACGAAATCCAAATTATAAAATAATACCACGCAGCGATCAATTGATCGCAGCTTATAAAATCATTTATTCAATTGTACGAGCCTCGTTTTATTCATCAGTGGCATCGTTAAATGCTTGTGAAAATATGCGCAAAATCGACATTAACGCGCCGTTAATTAAAAGCCTCCGCTCAAAATGCCGGAAAATCAAGTAAAAGCCAACACAATGCATTTGCAGCTGATTCCGATCGATTTTCGATCGATTCGCGCGCTCCTCGACACTTAAACATCGCTATCGCGTTTCCCGCCTGGATGGATCCGCGAGCTTTGGAAAATAATTGGATCGCGATTTGCGCGTTGGACTTCCGCTGGCATGAGTGAGACTGTCGTGTAATTTCATTGTGGATGAAACGGGAGAAGGTAAACGCGGGAAGTTGTGTACGCTCTCATAACGATTAGATATTAGCAGCAAATCAAATGACGATAATTTCATTTACGATTTCACATCGATTCCACGATGATATAATATTAGAGCCCCCTTACATCGATATATCCATTAAATGTTTGAGGCTTATTTTATACAAATAAAGGGATTAAAATTCATTTATTCAACTACTTGACGTCGCTTCGAAGATTGAGCACAACGCGATCTCTAGATATATATAACGTGACATTACTGTCGTTTTGTTTTGAAACTTTATATTTATATTTATATATATATATATATCAACGCTTTAATATTGTTAGGTAATTATATTTTTCCATGCAGCGAATTGAATAAAAATACGAAATAATTCAAAAGCACAGATTTATCATTACGAGTATTCTTTTAATTAGTCGTGCATTTTTAAATACGGTAATTAAAATAAAATATTCAATATATAAATATATATATATATATATATATATATAGAGGGGAAAAAATTAAATTGGAAGAAAAACACGTTTGCAAAGGATGTTTGTTAGTTAGGCTCCTTTGAAAGTTATTAAAAGCATATTGATAAATTCAATGTACTTTAGAAAATTCAATGACAGAATTCGAAAGCGTAATTTTAAGCAGTAGACTACTTGTAAATTCGACTACTTTGTAAATTGCCTGTTTATATTTGATTGGAATGGCCATTTTGATCGTTTGATTTTGAAGGAATAACACCAATCCTCGACAACCGATAGAAAGTAATTTTGTGCCTAGAGTGAATTTTGTCCTCCGTGTGCCAGCGAATGTAAGATTATCTATAAATAATGACACCTGAGGATGGAATAGGTAGCGTGTAATTTTGACCTTAGTGCGTACATTGCATTCTGTTGTAAGTTGTCATTAGGCTATTATAAACACGAGACCCAAAGCTTCCTTCGGCTCAACAGAGACGATTTTCGGGTGAAAGTTTCGGCTTTAATGCCTCGGACTGCGGGAAATGCTTAACACGCAGGTTTCCAATATCCCCGAGTGTATTACATCTCCTTGTAAAATTGAATTGCCCCTCGGTTTGGAAAAGCCCTTAATGCTTAATACCCCCTTTGTGGCATATTGCCATATTGAAGCTAGAGAATGCGATTTATGCATCGCCTTCGCCTTCGTGCAATCTTGCTCGATTATAACAAATTTAATGATTATATTACTGCGATGGACAATGGAGTTATTTAGATGGCCTTTGTAATATTTTTCAACGCTCTCGGCTCATGTATACCCACACTTTCACTCATTTTTCTCTTTCGCCCAATTGTCTCCCGTATTTTCTTTCGGTCCCCCTACTTAATTACACACACACATATATATATATATATATACATTTGCATTTTACTGCACTAATGCCTCGGAAATTTTTTCTATTATTTGGTTTAAAATTTATTATTCTTTATTATTATTTATGAGCTGTCTATGTCTGCTGTTGTGTTTATAGATTCTTTGAAGAAAATTCCCCTCTACTCTTCATCCTCCCTCCTCCCCCCCCCCTTCCCACCCCACTCTTCCTCTCCCTCCTCTTCCTATAATTGTATTGCTCGGCAGTTTTTCTGCAATATACGCTTTAAATATAAAATTATTTATATTTTTATATTCAATGTAAATATATGGACGATTGATTTAATATAAAAATTTTATTTATGACTTGAAAGACACTCGTCCAATTACTTACGATTGCGCGCTTAATGCATTAATTAATTTCTTATTATTTATTATTATTAATTACTTGCTTTGGTAAAAATTTTGCCTGCAACGACAATATTGTGTTTATTTTTTTGCTATATATGCTCTAGAAAATAAAGCAAAGAAATTCTTCGACAATGATTACTCTAGCTTGAAAATTCAGATAGAATTCTTTTATTCTAATCAGACTGTTTATAGAGTTATAAAGATGCTTTATAATTTAATTAATAAGAAAAAAATATTGACACTTCAGTGTGCTAGATGAAGCAATTCGTGAAACGGCACTGCAAAAATTAACTTCCAACTCAAAAAGCTGTAAAATGCATCGAGTGACAGTGAGGAGTGAATTGATTTGTTCATATTTTTTTTGTATTAAAGAATTTGGAATTTAGTCTGTTAGGATCGAATTGAGAATAAATATCATCGCTCAAGCCGACGCTCGCCAATCGGAAAATTCAAATCCTAATTTCACGGACATGTAATAAATCATCGGAAATGGGTTGACACCCGATATTACCTATTAAACCACACACCAAGTGCATATAATAGCAGAACGGGACGTAAAAGAACTTACATACGTGCGACCTCGAAGGAGGACGCGCGCGCGCGCGCGCGCGTTTTCACGAAAATCGCTGATGCGCGGGCCGCGAAATATCTTTTTTCATATTGCGCAGCCCATCACATTTCGCGCGGCGAACTCTATGCGCATTCGATACTATCTCGAGAACTCGGTTTGTGCAATTTTCTCGCGTTATACACACATATTTGGGACTGAAACGAGTGTTAGTTTGCCCGGCCGTTGGCACTCGATTTGCCAAATATTTCGGCGATTTTCCCGCAATTTCTTATATTTATTGCGAACACTTATGTTTATGCTGAGGCGAGATGGTGGATTCGATGTTGTTTAACTTTTGTAAGCTGTAGTGAGGAAGTGAGGATGATTACATCGGTAATTACGATTGGAAAGAAGAAATTTTCTATCCGATACGTTTTTACGGATTTAATCTTTAAAATGTTACTGTATATATATATATATATTTTTTTTTTCTTATTATAATAAAATTGTCGTGCGTATTCGTATAACTTAGTCGATTGAAAATCCCAGAACATTAATAAAATAATAAAAATTTATTCGAGACAATATGAATAACTATGAATTAGTTTAGCAATATTATAAATTTCTTAATTTGTTGAATAGGAAACCTTTTTTTTACTAAATATTATTACACCGTGTATTCGCTATATTAATCACGATTGGATAAAAGAAAATTTTTTCATGGAATATTAGAAACATAATATAATTCAATGGCGGTTATATATATATCAAACAATTAGAGCAAAATTATTGTTATTTAGCATTCAAGATTTATATTTAATCAATTTATGATTATTAAATTTTTGATTTACATTAACTTTTTGATAATTTTTATTTAATGATATTCTTTCGATAGTCAGTTCGGTAGTCATTAACCGTCGTTAATCGTCGTTAACCGTCGTTAATCGTCGTTAATTGTCTAGTAGCCGTTTAATGTCTATTTAATTCCGTTGGTTAGAAGTTTCGTAATATTTATCTGTGATTTTTTGTACTCTCGTTAGACAGCAGACGTATTTCTGGTTTTTCGTGTCCGAATGGCGCAAACAGCATTTAAAAATTGTTTTAAATTATATATCGCTAAGTTCACTTTTCAAACATATCGTTGAGTATGAGTTTCCACATAAAAAAGAGTATAATACGTTATAATATAATTTGAGTAGTCTTCATCAAGATCTCATATAATGTAATATGAACTTGCGATTTTGAAATGCTTACAGGAACATTGACAATTGCAAAAGATTAAAAAATATTAATTTCTTCTTTTTTTTTTTTTTTTTTTTTTTTTTTTTTTTTTTTTTTTTTTTTTTTTTTTTTTTTTTTTATTTTTTTTTTTTTTTTTTTTTTTTTTTTTTTTTCGTAATATTCACGTAAAATCAGGTGTTTGGTAATATTAATATTGTAAGGCGATAATGACCATTGTAAAGTATAATCTTGTTAGAAGACCGTTTGAATAATATTAGAGACATTTCATCGTATTTGAATTGTTCTTGGAATTCAAAATCGAGGATGGATTATTCAATAATAACTAGACGTTTACCGTTACAATTCTATAAATGAAACGACAGGTATCATTTGAGAATTATAATTACCGGTTCTTGGCTTTTATTTACAAGTAAATAATTTTACGAAACTATAAGGTCTTTTCTCTGAATTGTCAAATGCTTTATGCGACACTTGTATTCTTAGAATAAATAATAAGAGTCATGAGAGTATTGTCTACGATCTTTCAATAAAATGTCTTTTATTATCTTTCGATAAATACTGGATTAATTTTTGTTAAATAAAATCTGCTTGCAAAATGTTCATTAAATTGTTGTCTATGAAAAAAAAAAACTTTCAAATGCAACGATTCGAAGCAAAAATGTATAAAATCATTTGGCAGTAATAGACCGTAATATCATGTAATTAATAATCAAGAGAATTTTATAAGATTAATTGGGCGCGATTTCGTTTATAAAACAAAAGAATTATATATGTATTTTTTTTTTTTTTATTTTTTTTGAAACGTGAAATAATTTTCTCACACAAAGATTATCATTTTTTCTTTATAAATCAAGTGAAGCGCATCAATGTCGTTCGCTATTTAGCAAACTCAACTGAAAATCTTTGGTCGATGCACACATACTATGGCACAAGTTGTTAACAGCTTGACGTGCAACTAATAAAGCAACGTTTCATCGAGGGTCGTTGCACCTTATTGTCAGCGAATCTCTGAAAATGGTCGAAGCCCGAATCATTTGGAAACTCGAAACGATATTCGTTCGTCATCGTCAAAAGACTTGTACACAAACGCGCTGAAATGAGTCTCGAGATGCTTATATTGTTCTTTTCTTCTCTCTCAATGGCCATTGCAGTTTTTCAATTAATTCTCATTATATTTACGCGCACGGCTACCAATTTGTTCATTTTTTAATTGATAATATTGCATCGTCTCGTAGCACCCAAGTACACATAAGTTGGTAGTAACTCTTGGTGACAGTGTTTCTTACATGGCATAATAATCTCACGTAGATTTGAATTTTAAGGCTAGCTCTGTATAACAATTGTCTATGCTTCTGTTTTTTTTTTTTTTTTTTTGTTACTAATGCATTTTTGATTTTCGCTCGCATTCAACATCTTGGCTATTTATTATGGAAATCAAGTAGAATTGCATTTATAGTACAGTCCATAATAAGAAAGAAAGGAAGAAAGATAATTTAATAAATGCTATTATTGGGGCAAAGGAGTGCATTTAAAAATTATAAAGCCTTGAAGAAATGGCTTGGTTGACTTGGTTGTATGGTTTTATTATCCTTATTCGGCAATGCAAACACGAAACAAATTAAACGCGCGATGCATCGACGGAGATTCGTAAGGCGAGACGACTGACTAAGAATAATACGATATACCTAACTCAAATGAGTTTAGGTTTGGGCTCCGGTCCACCCGATCTGCCGCACAACAGTGAAAAATAATGCTCGGCTCGTTCTCGGAGCCGATGAATCGTGAACATTGATTTACAATATTTTTGGACGAGGAGCAGCCGTTTGTATCCTCCTCTACTTGTTGTTTGCGCAGGTAGGATTCAAAGGCTACGGGCTAAGCCCGGAGAAGGTCAAGGCCGAGGCTACCTTCAATTTCGAAGGCAAAAATTACAAACTACGTCACGGATCTGTGGTCATTGCTGCAATCACAAGTTGCACCAACACTAGCAACCCCAGTGTGATGCTCGGAGCAGGTACATTCTTAAGTCTCTTTACGTCTCTCTCTTACTTGTTTAAGCGCACGCGTCGCCTCGGTCTTTCTTCTCTCGGCTGTCCCGTCGTCCCGGCTGAGCCTCCGATGCCGCTTCGCCCGCGCGTTATGGAGCCGCGACGAGGGGGCGTAGGGAGGGAGGGGAGGGCTTCTCCCCCCCCGGTACTTTGGCTATTGTTATCCTGCCCGCTCAACTACTCCTTCTTATATAGGTGGCATTCTTTTAAATGCTAGAGCCCCCACTAAGAGCTAATGAGAAATTTATTGTGCCAAGAAAGATCGTTCATTATCGGCTGGAAATTTGCATTGAGAGAAATGGCCCTTTTGTTCCACTTAACAAAAATTATCTCCCGTAAGTTACGACGGGTCATGATCTTTTTTTTTCTCCTTCTTTCTTTCGGTCTCCACTACATCGGCAGAGGAGAGAAGGAGAGTCTTTGGCTACAGTTATTTACAAGATTCCAAAGTCAAACAACGAGGCGACTGGTCTTTTAGCTAATTCTCTAAAATCTCATGTTTATGCGGAAAATCGTCCAACTTTGATGCCCTCGATTCGTTGGATTTTCTCATTGGCCCGTCCCACTGCAAACCAAACAATCAAAGGAACAGGCAGGACACACGCACTCTCTCCACTATTTAATAGGCCAACGAAGAGGCGAGAGATTAAGTGGGCGCACGAAGAAAGACTCCCAGCAGTGGCAAAGTTTCGCGGACGAGTTCCATACGGTTGGGAGAGAG